>NDFZ01000659.1:0-11510 GCA_002192655.3 Mamestra configurata | reverse complement strand
ATGATTTTAGAAGGAACACGGCCCTTCCGCTCCACCCAGAGCGGAAGAAGTCATTTGATGATTACCCATACTTAAAAAAAAAATAAAAATACTCAGACACCGATAAGTTTATGCGCAGATAATGAGACAACACAACAAGAATTTATAATTTTGTAATTTTTAATGATACATTTTTGAAACTTTGTAAATAGATACTTTAAATGAAAATATTAGTCACGTGTTCCGGTTTTTGAGTATATTAAAAACAATATTGTAATTTTTTGCATGTTTATTTTTTGCTCTCCCTTGTGCGCATCGTGCGGTGTCCCTGCAATGCATCTACTGCAAGTAAATAGGTGTCGTTTATCGTTGTTTTCAGAACATTACACACGCTCTCAAGAAAATAGCGGTAAAACACTAGAACTTTACATTAGGTTGATGTAGAATATTCTTGGTATAGTAACAACACCTACCTAAGAAGATAGATTATAATGTTCATGTATATTTTTTTCCTTTTTCTAATCTAATCTAAAATTATATTAAATTTCGTTCCGTATATAGGGGCATGGTTTGAATCTCGCTACAAAATTAATAAAAAAGGAACAGCGAGGGAGCAAGAGAAACATCATTTCCACTTCTCTCTCTCTCTCCCGCTCTGTTAAGCAGGAGACAGAACAGAATAAAATAGAAAATTCTTCTGACCGAATTTCGATCACGGTAGGAGAGAGAACAAAATAAAATAAATAATTCTTCTGACCGAATTTCGATCAGGGCAGGGAACAGAACAGAATAAAATAAATAATAATGATTGTGACCTAATTTCGATCACTTCAGCCGCTCTTAACAGAGATTAGCCAAGTACGCACGAGATATTATAGTGTACAAGTGTGTGCGCACGCACAGGTGCATTCTCTATGCCTTTACTCTAATATTCCGACTAGCTTTTTCATGCATATTCAGTTTTTTCTCGTTTGTAGGAATTTCGGAAAATCTTCTCTTAGTGCTTCCCCACACTCCCCGTTATGCGTTGTCTGTCAGTCAGTCACTCAGTCAATAACAGAAGAATTTTATACACATATTAGGATTGATGAAACAGCTATCCTGCGCGACGAGACAAGTCGGGAAGACAATGGAGTCCTGGGATCAATTCCCAAGTAGAGCAAAAATTTTAATTGGGTAGATTTTCCTTGACCGTGGGCTCGGCAATCGCACAACTGGCAAGCAACATAAATTAAACGCAGAAAGTATAGACATTCTGCGTTGCTGTATGAAATATGGCAATTTTTAACATCAAATTCTATCGATAAATATAATATTTAAGTAACTAATTTAAACTAAATCAAAGTCACACAAAAGTGGATCCGAACTGAAACTTAAATTAGAAATATCATAAGTTTCACATATGAATTCGATTTTAGTTTTAAAAGTTTATGTTTTCAATAAATAACTTAAGTAAATCTACATTTTGAATATTGAAATACTTTTAATACAATAAGTTTTTATTATTTAAAGTTGTAGAAAGTCGAATGGATGACAATACAAAAATATTCTTGGCAAAGTAAGCACAACAAATAAGATTCGAATTGAGATACTTAATGACTTATATCACAATAAAATCAGGTAACGGTCCAATATTGGTACAATAATGTCATTGAAGAAATACCGTGGTAACGACTTGTTTGTTATTCTTATAAGAGACCGGCTAAGTGCGAGTCGGACTCGCTCATCGCGGGTTCCGTGCCTTGACAGGAAACATATATCCAACTATCTTCTCACAGGAGTGATGGAATACATATCAACAGACAGAGGAGGGCAGACGGGATTTCCATAATGCTTTGAGTTTTAAAATATGTTCTATTTGCCGTTGGTCTAAGCTAGCCGGTGCGCGTACGCTCAAGGTACGGTCAACAAAGCTATTAAGTATGCAGGCAGCTAACTTGCAACTATTTTTAAACAATGTTGTGAGTGTGCTGAGTAGGCAATTATTGTACACCACACTCGTAAGTTTGTCATTAGCTTAAAAAGTTATAATGCACACATCAGAAATAAATATTGGCAGTGCGGTGGAAAAATTAATATTTTTGCTTGTATATCAAATAGCTTTGTTGACTGTACATACGAACACTATTATGTCCAACATATTTTGTTACTCAGAAAATAAGCAACATCTAAGTCAACGTCATCAGTAATTTAAGTATTTACGTAAGTTTCGACTTCTTTATTACCTTTACAAATACTTCGGTTAAATATTCTGATTTGATTCTGAAACGTGACATTCTTATCGCTTGATAGGTCACAGCCAATTTTTTCACAAAATAATATCGGTACCTACTCGGTATAAAGCAATATTATACCTACAACCCGATTATGCCCCGAAAATTGAGAGTTACCAAACATTGCGTGTTAACAGACACTAAAAATACTGTTATTAAAGGTACCAAAGTTCGTTTAAACTTACCCGCCAAATGGGTACGTTTCAACATGTAATTAATTTTCGTAATTTCGTGTTTTCTTACTACAGTCACCTTTTGAATGAGTCATTATCGGGACAAAGAAAAAGTTAGGCAGTTTTATTATAGTTCTAATTTTAGAAGTTACATAAATGGTAGGTTGCAGTTAAACTTTTGACTTTTTTGTAAATTATATTGATGTTTTGTCGATTGTTAGTTTGGAACTGTTTCAGTTGGGTGGGATAGAAAAGAAACGATATAATTTTGGGCTGTGTGAAATGTGTCCCTCAGAAAAGAAAAATGTGAAAAGAGGCCAAGTTCCTATCCCCAAAAATTGGGCCTATAAAAGAAGTGAGATCAATAATAGGCAGAGCATTTAAGAACTGCAAAATAGGCCATGACTCTAACATGGGTCTTTGAAAATACCAGTGAACAGAGAGCTTGATATTTCCTGATCGTATAAAAATGATGAAACACTCGAAAAATCGTTGTCTTAAAAATATGTCTCTATTATAAATGATCAACTTGGCAAGTTTTTTCTTCATTAAATTGATTTTAAAATCGACGTGGTGATTGTATCTTCAACTAGGTAAATGGTATACTAATTGTAATAAATGGTCCAAGTTTCATCAAGTTGTGATTATTACAAGCAAAGTTATGAGGGGGGAAAAACAGCTCGAAATGTTTCTCGCAATATACACACTGCGTGCGTTATGCCGGAACTTGGCCTGGCGCACTCCTGAGGGTCCAGATAAAGATTGTAAGGAGGTGTTGATCTGGTGGTGACTAATAAAAGATTAGGGAAGAAGAGGATACGCTATGGCGATTCCATAAAAAATGGTGATTAGGGCAAGAAAATTATTGATATTTTTTAAGTTGGGCTTCTGGAATAGGTGGCATTATAAAAATAAAGCTTTTTAAATTTATTTTACTTTTTGTCTTCCTGTGCGAGTTCCAAATAAAAAAATATATTTCTTTCATTCTTTTTGACAGACGAACATACAAACCTAAGTTCGTCTGTAAAAGTGTTTTATTCGTATGCGTGGACTTAAGATAGGGATATAATGTTATAAGTGTTAATCCAAGTTGTATAATAACTAAATGTATGCCATTTGTTATCCAATTAGTCTAATACATTTTGCGTGAAAGAGTCAAGAAGCATCTGTCCATCCATCCATCCATCATCTGAAAACTTTCAGATTAATATTTTGTCCAACTTCCCTACCATTTCGTTACGGAACCCTAAAACCGTCTCTCTATTACTCCATCGAACTCAGCTTACCCCAAAAATGAGCAAGAAGTTCGCATTGCACTTAATTATACTCCTTTGACTGCCGTCTTCTACTTTTATCATTCTGACCGTCTGAAGGCGGTTTGAGCAAAAAAAGTAGTATTATTATTAAAAGCGAGGAGCACATTAATTCAACGACCTCAAAGAAAACTACGGAAAAAATTGATAATGTACTGGTAAGGAAAATATACATTTTCTTAATGAATTGAAAATGGCGGGGGATTCTACTGGCTGTCACATTCTGTTTAAGTTACTAAGCTACAGCATATTTTATATAAAAAAATTCAAATTAAAGTCTGCAATACGTTCTTTTTGTACCTGTTAGGGGTTTTATTTGCGTAGAAAAATAACATGGTATACTTTAATGCTTGATTTTTGTTTTATTTTTTAACGAAAACATCTTTATGCAATGAAGGTTTCCTGCAGCATTAAAGTGTCAGGTTCAGGCATCTGTCAAAACGCAAATGTTTTCTGATATTTGATAAATTGACATAAACGTAATTTTTACATCAAAGTTACTTTTCCAAGGAAGAAGACCCTGCGCCTAAGTGGCGCCAACTGGTGGCGTACATTTTCCTGGGAATTTTGTTTTTATGTTACAAGCTCCATTTTACAAGATACCAGTTCAGTACAAATATACATAGACCCTTTTTACCGATGGGAAATCATCAAATGACTCCTTCCGGTCTTGGTTGAGTTGAAGGGAGTGTCAGACTCTTACTGACTAAAACCATGTTCCTCGAAATGCCCTTTGCGTTCTAGGGCCGTCACTCTTTCGAACAAATTCCACAACCATTCATAGACCCAACATCATATAGTAGACGATCCGACGTACGACGTACGAGAGATACGACGTACGACGTACGAGAGATACGACGTAAGACGTACGAGAGATCCGACGTGCGTCTAAAAATGAAAAAATGCAAAGATTGTTTTAGTGTTTGGATGTATTTTATGATTGACTAATTGTTATTTTTTGATTATTATTATTTTTTATTATTTCCACCAATTAATTACTTGATTTTATTATTGTTATCAAAATTATTTGTTATTCTGCATTGTTTTTGCTAACTTTTAATATGTGTGTTACTTTAAAACTTTTGCAATATTTAAGCTATAATAAGACTCTTTGTACGTTTCGGTACTTACTGTAAGTGCAGAGAGTAATTAAAGCTAAATAAATAGTCTGAGGCAAACCGAAGATAATACAATCAATCTGCCTAGTGTGTTCCCAAATAGGTTGGGGTCGTATTCCAATCTAATCTAATACCTGCAGCTGAGTATCAGAATATTACAGGACGCGGCTGCATATCTGACCTCCACAGAGCAGTATTACACGATACACCTTGGCAATAATGGTGTTAGATTCTGATTTCTAACTACCTTAACGTCTGTCGTCTGTCGGACGTAAAAGAATAGCACCATCCCATCACTTCCCGTGGGTGTCGTGAGAAGCGACTAAGGGACTCACCAAAGAATGGGCAGCAGCATTGCAACAGCTTCACTGCGATCGCCAACCCGCCTGCCAAGCGTGGCGATTATGGCAAATCCCCCCCCCCCTTCCGGGGGAGGCCTATGTCCAGCAGTGGACGTCAAAAATCTACAAATGGGGTTCAACAACCCAGCTTTGCTTCGTGCTTCGTGTGCTTCGGAAAGCATGTAAAGCTGTTGAGCTTAACATGCTTTCCGAAGCACAATATAGTCTCAGTATGACATGGATGGTTACCCATCCACTTGCCGACTTCGGAAAACGTTGCAAAACCTGGGACACCGACCCGTTTGGCTGATATAAATTTGCCAATTATAAATAATAGGCACAACTTATTGAATATTTATAATTTCATAAGCAAAAATGGTAAATTTTATTGATGTTTAACAGTAATTTTTCAAGTCAACTTTTACGTCACCCACGAGAGCAGCTTTAACAAAATACATTAACCTAAAAATGTCGGCGAAAAAAATAGCTGGCAAACGATAAAAAGTCCTATAATTGAACATCAATCTATTTCAGATCAGGCCCGCGAGATCCGAATCGAATGACGTTTGAAATCGATTCATGGCAGTAACCAAATTATTTCAATCACGAGTACCATTCGATATGCAGCTTCGGATAAATCTGAAACCCTGGTATTGCTGTTCCAATTTAGTACAACACAACTGTCATATTTCTCAATTGACTCGGCTCACTTACATTAGAGATTAGTAGGTAAGTCCGGTTTCTGATTTGAATATTTGGAGTAACGATCGTGTAAACGTGCAGGAATTGACACGCTCTTAACTTGCTTGACAGGTTTTTAGGTTAAAGCAGAGTAAAATCTTTTTGTTTTACAACTCCTTGTAGCGCGAATACAAGATGAGAGATGGACCAAAAAAATATATATTTCTTGAACGGCCCATTAGGAAATCGCTACAGAGCAAGACCCTATGTGAGATGGCAAGACGACATCACAAAGACAGCGGGCCCAGATTGGATTCAAATAGCCAAAGAGGCACCATTGGGAATCTTTGGAAGAGCCCTTCACCCGATACCAAATTATATTAATAAATATTAGTTAAGTACTACAATCATAGAAAGTTTAACACACAGAAAAGATATGTCTCAGGTTCAAAAATTAAAAAAAAAACATTGGTAATGAATTCATTGTTATAACTTTTTACATCTTTGTAAAAAATATAAGACTTTTTTATTTTATTTATTTATTATATCTATAGATAACTGATTCTTCAGTTTTTTTATTCCTTCTTAATTATTAATTTTCTCAAATAATTCCCTTTCAGCTAGTCGGTCAATTGGACCTACAGCGTTACTCACTTAGCTTACAGACAAAATGTATTTTGTGCCTGTATTTAGAGATTCAGGTCCCCCACCACAAATAAAAAAAGCTCCTGCTGTTTATAGAATCTTTTTTCCGTCATTCAATACATTTTCAGATAGACAGTACGAGCAATCCAACCGGAAAAATCATTCAATAATTGAACATCTATTTTAGATCAAGCCAGCGAGAATCAAATCGGATGACGGTGAATCGATTCATTGAGGTAGGCGAAATGTACCGATTAGGGAAAATGGCACGATACCGACGAATCGTATTGAATTCCTATTAGACACGCTATGGAAAGCCTTGGAGCGATCAACGAAATGAATTGTTTTTATTTGGGAATGGAAATTTTTTGTAGAAACATTGTTTTGCTTTTTTGTGCTGATTTTTATATTTTCTTTTTATTTGTGTTGAAAGTACGAGTACCTACGTTTAAAGATTGATCCATATCTAGGGAGTACCCAGGACGTGGACGGACCGTGGTATGTAATAACGTTTCTGACACGTCGCGGCCACGGCCCGCACACGGACGTCTTTCAACGAGTTCATAAAAAAAACGCACCAATGTTTTTTTGAGCTCCTGACGGACCATGGTCCGTTTACGACCCGTTTCAATTGCTATGACTGCAAGCATTGGGGCGGACAGAAAAGTGCAGTCGGAAATCTGCCCAATTCAGTCGTTTTGTCGCTATGTGTAATATAATCTTGTCAATTGGACCTCCTTATTGTGATTGGTTAACAGAATTATCTACAGCGAATCGCAACAACATACTTGTCGTTCCAGAAAACCGACCTTTTTTAACTCTATAGGTACAAATTAGTTTCAGTCAAGCTACGACAGAATTTATAAAACCCCCGAAAAGGCACGCACCCATTTCTTATATTTTCCTACCATGTACTAAGAAGCTACCATCCTGCCCTAATGTTGACTTAAAAGTTAAAATGAAAGAAAGTTTTTTCCTACAAACTTTTCAGAACTTCCAAACACATTTAACGTAGGTTGACGCACCCCGATCAACTTTCAGCCATAATAAATTTAAAGTTCTCCTGTACCGGTCAAGGGATTTTTAATAATCTTCATGCTAGGATGAATAAATTATTGGATATTGAATAAAATTTCCAAAGTTTGACGTGGGGGCTTCATTTTTTTGAAAGAGAAAAGTCCCAGATTATGCTGATAGGTAAAAGGTATGTTTTCAGGTGAATTATGATATTCGTACTTATTTTTCGATAAATGATTCATCGTCTTCGTGTGGTAAGTGCTAGTCGAGTTGTTGTGTCACTAGCAAGTAGTAATAACCTTTGCGTTCCAGGGCCGCAGTGACTCTTTCGAACAAATTCCGCAACCCTGGCAGGCACTGGCCCTAGCCGGCCCCGTCTAATATGCTGAAATCGCTTTGAGGCGCTCGTGGAACACAAAGCACCATCGACCCGGGCCTGCTCCTAACCGGCCGGCGAGCCGCCCAACGCACGCCGTCCGCAGGCTGCAGGTCTACGGTGACCGGGAATCGCTCTGCGACTCCGAATGCCCGGGGCGTCTTCTTCTGTTGCGGTGGCTGCCCGCACCATAGGGCCAAAGAATCAGCATTGCACAGTTTTGGTCACTTTTCCCGTTGACAGCGATGCGACGATTTTTATCTTTACCATAAAACGTTAATTCTGCTATTGCAGGGGATTTGGTATGTTGAACTCTCTGAGTGCGTCTGTATTCTTACCACCTTCAACCTGAGTGTACTCTTCTACAAGCTCACTCGATCCTTCTTAGATCACATCCATTGCTTTCCAGGCGAGATCGAGGTCAAAATCAGACTCATCACTAAAAATCCTGAATATATGGTTATAATAAAAAAAAATGTAAAAAATAAGAATTAATTATAATATAATTTTAATAACGCAACTGTAGAAAATTATTCACCACTAATTATAACAGACACGTTCATACTCCGTTTAAGTGCAGGTGCGTTGAAGATTTTGTTAAAAAATAAAATAAAAATTATAAATTTGTAGGTACATAGTATAAAGCTTTGCCCATAATTGTTGAGCATAATAACATTTAGTAATTCAACCCTTGGTCTAATTACAAAAGGATAATCTCGTTATGGTTGTCGGCTTAAACTTTTATATAACTAAATAAGAGTTAACAATTACGGCAACGATATTACACAATTTTGTGAGACTGTTTCAGTTTAGGTTAAGTAAAGTTGTGTAATAAAAACGTTAATTTGTGTAGTAAAAAGTTATGACTGTTTAATTTGTTTAATTTTTAGGCCAACCGCATACATACGGTCTTCGTTCGAGACGATGTTTACCAAGTAAATGATTAGAAAAACTCGCGGTTGAAATAATATATACCTCTGAAAGGTGGACTAGAAAATGTAAAAATCTAATAAAAAACCGTTGCCCAAGCACGCTTTTATAATACGAGTGTTCGCCAACCTTAGGGTGCCATGCCCAAATGATAAAAAATATCCCTAATGCTGACTGACTCATCATCAGCCTAGCCTTTTCCCAATGATATTGGAATCGGCTTCTAGTCAAACCGGATTCAGCTGAATAATTCAGATGAAAAAATACTACTGGAGTATTTTACGTGGAGCGGCTGCCTACCAGACCTCCACAACCCATTAACTGGGTAACACGGTACTCCTTGGTAAGACTGATGTCAGATTTTCTGGCTTCTGACTATCCGTAACGACTGCCAAAGATCTACAAATAACAGCCAGGACCGACCGCTTAAGGTGCTTTCCGAGGCACGGAAGAGTTTCGATATGTTAAGATGGTCACCCATCAACAGACCAACCTCGGTAAGCGTTGCTTAACCTTGAAGATCGACCAGTGCGGCTGTTATTATTTAGCCACGAGCTCCTTACGCTGACTGACTACGGCTCATTTTTAAAAAGAAATAATGGTGACGGCACACAAATTAAACACAAGTCAAGTGATGAAATAATTGGCTGTTGAAAAGTCATTGATCCAATCACAACAACTAACGCGCGTTTGACAATTTGCCACATTCATTTTGCGATAATGCGAGCCTTTGTCTGTCTAATATTGTGCTAATCCACGATGCTACGTACGACAGGTCATCAAAATAATTTATTTTTGTCTTTAAAAAATAACATCTCGTACATCGCCGAATTCAGTCAGGAGCCAAAAAAATTTACATTCATACACTCTAAAATCACTACCCTCTTTCTGGGGTCGTGTCAAACAAAGAAACATCGTGATTGAAAGTAGAAAAATGTTGTACTCAAAAATAAGTAAAGGAACTATGTATTTTGAAACAGCATTCTAGCAGTCGGGCGCGTCAAACGTAAATAGAGCAACCGAGCTATTGGCTCTCGAACCTTTATTAACGCGAGTTCTTCGAAGCCAGGGGAAGTCGAGGGTACGACATTGTACAGAAAATTAGTTTCAGCGTCGAACTCAGTGTTGTTAATGAAAACTTTGTTTGGGAGAAACTTAATTTGATATTATTGATTAACTTTCAACTGTCGCCATATTTTAACCGACTTCAAAAAAGGAGGAGGTTCTCAATTCATCGAAACCTTTTTTTTATGAATGTTCCCCGATTACTCGATGATGGCTGCACCAATTTTGGTTTTTTTTTGGAGGGGTATACTTCCCAGGTGGTCCCATGATCATCAAGTCAGGATCTGATGATGGGATCCTGGAGAAATAGAAAGAATTCCTCAAATTTTATAGGCATACTTGAAGCGATTTGGGTAGTTTTTCGAATTGTACTTTCTCGGAGTGGTCCCATTTTAATTTAGTGAAGATCTGATGAAGAACTTCGGAGATAGGTAACGGAACTCCTCAATAAAGGACACCTAATGGACTGTGATTGCTGAAATCTCATGTTTATCTATTGTTTAGAGCAGTTCATAACATAACATCACGCCGGTACGCTATGAAGTAGTAAGCAAATGTGAACCACTAAAAATGTGAACCACTAAAAAGTGAAAAATAAAAACTTTTTACAAAAAAATACAAACAACTTCCAAATAAAAAACACTACTAGTATAAGTCGGTGTCAAAAAACGAAAAAACATCAAAAAACACCGACTACCGAAATTAAAGTTATTTTATACTAGTAGTGTTTTTTATTTGGAAGTCGGTTGTATTTTTTAAAATTTAAATGTTCAAATTGTTTTTTGATATTGTATCTTCGTTAGGTGATGGCCGGTGCAACCGGAGTGTTCTAGAGTGGCAACCTCATTCTTTAAGGTCTTTCGGCTGTAATGATGATGATCAATGATTCTGATTTCATTCTTTGTAATGTTCTCTTCTCCATCTTCTCCAGAGCAGATGTGATAATGAATTATTATGATCCAGTTTTTTTTGGCAGTCAGCGAGATTATTCTCTCCGATAACTTACCTTCTATCTTTAACCCCTTATGGCAAAAGTCAAAGTCAAAGCATTTATTTCAAATAAACCATTATCAGGTACTTTTGAATTGTCAAAGTCAGTCCGTCAAAAACATGAAGCTATTTGCATGTTCGAAAGCGTAGATCTCTATGGAGAAGAACGTGCAAGAAACTCCACGGACACTCTTTTAAATCATTTTATGTTTACAAAAATCCTGGTTACATTATCCTTGTTGCTTCTATGATATGAGAACAATGTAAAGATTTTTTCCGAACATACATAATGTTTTCGTAAATGTATTAAACCAAATTTCCTTTAGGTATCCCGTTTTTTATGTATAAGTCTTCAAACACCATCATATACTTTGACCATACCCACGGCCTTTCCAATTCACATGCAACAGAAAGGCAAAAAGTTACTTTATTTCTAATTCATGTTGTACCAATTTCTCTTTGGCATAACTGTTGTGAAGTCGGCCATGGAAGTCGGGCATTGGGCATTAAACATTTTTAAAAGCCAGTCGGTCACAGTTGCGGTGTCGATTACACTTCAGCTCGTGTTCATATTTGCGCTTTTCGCGTTTGACACCTGGTTTTTTGGGG
>NDFZ01000658.1:0-11509 GCA_002192655.3 Mamestra configurata | reverse complement strand
CTGACCCCAACATAGTTGGGAGAAGGCTAGGCAGAGTGACTGAATCTTCATTTGTTTTAAATCATCATCTTCCTGCCCTTATCCCACTTTACTTGTGGCNTAGCAAGTTAAACCTGCCATTTGTGGATTTTTGTCGCCGTTATGGATTGTCAGATTCCAGAGAATCTGACTCGGGTATGGTGTTGATCAGGTCGCTCTATGTAAAATAATGCTACTCACTTGTAACCCGTTTGACTGGACGCTGACCCCAACATAGTTGGGAGAAGGCTAGGCAGAGTGACTGAATCTTCATTTGTTTTAAATCATCATCTTCCTGCCCTTATCCCACTTTACTTGTGGCCGGCGCAACACGTTTTTTTCTTCCATTCTGTCCTGTCAGCCGTCACGCTATCACTAACTCCGTTTTCTTTTATATCACTCCTAGCACAATCCATCCATATTTTCTTTGGCTTCCTTCTCCCTCTCCATCCATTCACATTTATATTCCTAACTCTTTTAGTGACATGCATTTCATCCCTCCTCTTCACATGACCAACTTTTCCGTCTTTGGCGCCTAAACTATGTACCTCTTATGTACTCATTCCTCACTTTTCAATTCTCGATACTCCACACATCCATCTCAACGTTCACATCTCCGCTACATGCAATCTTTTCTCATCCGTCTTTTTCACAGCCCAACTTTCATTCGTCGTTGTGTGCGTAGCGTGAGCTGTGAATCTTACAGAACAGCACTACAGCAAGGTAATGACCTCTTTTTCAACCCCTATTGTTTAAAACGAGATCAAACAGTCTACACGATAGCCATCACTGCATGTATAATGCTTGTTAAATTATTCAAGAAGTAATTAATTCGTTCTTGCATACGTTGTGACGGTGAAGGTGTCGTGTCCGTTAGATATTAGTGTACCGTTCAAACCGCAGGCTAGTGAGGTAGGGTTCGTTCAGGTCAGGTGGCAATGGCTAGACTTACTTTGGCTCTATTAATGTCATATAACATGACGTCATGTCTATATTCCTTGAATAGTTAGGTTGGGTTAAAGTGTTAGGTATGCCACGTGTAACAGATTGAAAACAAAACCTGAATAGGGGTTATTGTACTTATCATTATGATAAACTTTGAGTATAGAACCAACACATGAACGCGAATAATAATGTAGCTGTTCAAAACATTTTGGTTACCTAGGCAGGCCTAAGTAAGAATAAAAACGATTGCCCCATTAATGTCTGTGTACATTGTTGAGCACTTGCAACGTTTGGCTCGCAAACTGGGGCGGGCCGAGCTGCCTTTAAGAGGTTCCTGCTCAATTTAGGGGTCCAAACGCCTCCTGCCGGCAGTACGCGGGGTTCGTGCGATCCATGGCCCATTGTGGAGCCCCTGTGTGTGCAAGCACTCTGAGGCGGCGACTGGCTTGCCACCTGAACGCGTCCCATAGGGTCATGGCCGGGCAGCTCGGAGATACCGCAAGATCTCCGGCGAGTCGGCGGGCCTCCTTGCTGGATTGCCACCATCTAGATCTGGAGGAGAGACCAGGTGCAGGACCAATGGTTTTAAGTGCTTTCCGAAGCACGGGTGTGTCACACTTCCAACTTCCCCAAAACTCAGTAACACTTTTTCAGGACCTTGAATTGAACCAAAGACTCCTCGATCAGCAATCGACATCAACAGGTGAAATTAGTTTTGTTAAATTAGCTGGACATCGGACATCTTTTTCAATAAATGTGTCATTGATAATATTGTCCTATCAATCAACTGAAACGTTGGGGTTTCTGAGGTCTTTTAAATCGGACAACAAACTCGATTGAATGTACTTTAATCACTGCATGCAGGGAATATATTTTACAATGCACGTTTAATTTAATTTAATCCTTTATCTCAGGCATCTAGGGCCCATACAATGAAATAAATAAACATAAATAAATAAATACATATTACAGTTAATTGAAAACTATAAACGCACACGAAATGACGGCGTCGTGTTTCGCTGACTGGTGTCGCTCAGTTGGCCGCGGAAACGTCGATATACGACACCCTTCGGCCAAAACTCTGTTTTGAAGAACATCTCGAGCTGATTAGTTGGAAGCCGCGCCACAAACGACTTGAAATTTGTGTTGTGGGGCGACTCCAACAAAACATTGAAAATTGAAGTACGTAGCTTAAAATTATACTTATATTCTAAAGGAGCGTACTTACTACGTTATGCACTGTTAGGGAGCAAACATTCACTTTATAACATACTAATTTTATTTGACAATTCCTGAAACTGTAGCAATGAAATTGAGATCACAACCCATTAAGTGGTCGCCAGTTATCTCATCTTTCAAACCAAATAAAACTCATATGAATAGCGATTGTCTAGAATCAAGACTAGGCATGTTTTCCAACAGAAAACATATCATGTCTCGGTGTTAACATTTAGAATTATCATATAAATTGGAAACGATGCTGGCTCTCCAGTTTGGACGGTTTTTGCTTTGTGTATTTGGGAACGAATTTCGAGTTACGTCTGACTCATCGTTGTTATCCTTTTGTTTTTTTTTTCTACGTGGTGAGAATTGGACCGATCCTTTATCAAAGGTCAAACACAGTATTTCTAGAGTTGGAGAAACATTGAGGCCCAAACACTCCTAAACTGTACGCATAATGACTTTTAACACATGTGTGGGATATCCATCATGTATACCATGTATGGGTTTCTTGAAATTTAATTGTGCAATTCCGGCGCACACTCCCCTATATGTAACCGGTAGAAAACCGTCAGGCCGGCAACTCGGTGTCGACGTTCCAGGCTTTGGAACTATGAATTGGCCAGTGTATCATTGCTGATGAGATCCTTTGCTCGTTCTAAGTCGCGTCATGATAGTATCCGGCAGATAAGTCCCACAGATGAGAGCAGTACTCCATACATGATCGGATTGAACAGCTGTTCCGACGTGATGTACCGTTTAATTTTTACTAGGATTCTCAGCTTTTTGAAAGGCAGTTATAATAAGCCTCGGTTTCAAGTCAAGAGTGAACCGGTCGAACCTGGTAATATATCGAAGTGAAGGCTTGGGTTGAGTGATTACGAGGTGAGCTGTCAATCCATATAATCAAAATCTTACGTGATCACGAAGTGAGCCGTCATTCCATCTTTATTATATGGATTGACAGCTCACCTCGTGATCACTTCACCCAAGCCTTCACTTCGACATGTTTACAGAATAGACCGAGTCACTTCTAGGTAAGCGTGCTTCATCGTCGACCACATTATCGCTTTCTATCAGGTAAGGTTGTCGTCAACGCCAGCTTTTCAATTATAAATAATAATAATAAAATAATAATATTTTTATTTATTGTACACCTACCACAGTGTAGTCTTTATAGCCCAAATGTTGACTGGTAGAGAATGCCTTGATGCAACTCCGCCCATGTACCACTATTGTACATGAAGTTTAAATAAATAATAAAAATAAAAAAGGTGCAAGAAGATGTTAAAATCTTTCGCTTTTGAAAACTAATCAATTCTTAAAACCCCTCTAAAATTAATCTAAATCACTCTGAAATTCGTTAACATCATGATAGAGTAAATTTATGCCACTAACGTATTTCACAGAAAATATACAATATCAAAAACATTGACGGAATAATTTCTCAAAAGCCAACTAGAACCATATATAACATAAAACTATTGATTTCAGTCCGCTAATAGTTCGTTATACAGGGTAGAATAAATGTTTGCTCTAGCGCTAAATTACACCGCTAATGCTTCAACAAACATGTCTTCCATATACAGGGTGTAACGAACTTGTAAACTTTAAAATTAAAACTATAAATCTGAATTGTGTACTCGAAACAGTCTGGGTTTTATCGGGCATCTGTAATTGTGAATGCATGTGGTATAATAAATACGATTGTTGTTTTGTGAATTTAAATGTTGAAAACGTAAAGTTAGATTTAATCCGTTTATTTTACAGACATGCAATCTTTAGGTACCAAAAGGTTATTGCCGTGCAATGCTATTAACGTACGAGTACCAACAATTTAACATCTATAAAACGTTTACTTTGACATAAACATTTTCAGCCTCTTTATTAAGTTTAACTTCACCTGTCCCGATGTCTGTGTCTGTCTGTAATCAAATCTTGTTTTGTAATTTGATGGAACTTTCAATATATGAAAGTAATCAAACTGAAAAAGTATCCTGGCTAACTTACCTATTTATTTATCATTTATTTCAGGCAACTAAGGCCCATAAAACACAATACATAAATAAGTATAAAAACAATCAATATAAACTAATACATATTAAACAACATACTTAAAAACTACTGCACTCAAAGTGACAGCGTCGTGTCACGCTGCAAGTTATCGCGTAGCCAGCCGCGGAAATGCCGATACAGCACACCTTTTGGCTAAAACTCTTCTTTGAGGAAGGTCACCAAATGATGAGTCGGAAGCCTACCACATAAAATACTGGTAAAGTTTGTCTAAGCTGAAATGACGCACCCCATTACTTAATTTTTCATTTGCTTGTGTGTAAAATGCGGTAGTGGGGCGCGTCATTTCAGCTTAGACAAACTCTAGTGCGCTGCAGCTCGCTCAGTTAGACTGGAAGCCGACCCCAATATTGTTGAGAAAAGTCTAATTAGATTGATTGGACTTAGCCCGCCACACATTCCCAAACACTGCAACTCCTGAAAGCAGAATCAACTGTGGCGGCCACCAGAAAAAACGCCCAATCAATGAAGCTCGACGCGTCCCGGAGAAACGTTTTAACGGTCTTGGACACCGCAACGAAATTAATCAGGAAAGCAAAGCCAAGGAGTAGGAACAAAAAATATAATTTCCATTTCCCTCCATTCAAGCAGGAGACAGAATTGAGCTAGGCCAATAGGCACCAAGGGACATTACACAACTGGGTTAAGCCCAGTTGCCAAGCACCACGTATATATATTTACACTAATACTAATGGATTTTAAATTGTAAGCTACTTTTGATTCCAGTAATTAAATAGGTATGGCAAAGTCGCTTGAATGTACGGAAATTTGTTCTGGTTTCTGCAAGGTCCGTATAGTAAACACCTCCAGATGTAACCTGAATACTATCTAACATAATATTGCGTTTAGTTTGCTAAAGAATATACTCCCATAAGATGTGATGAGCGGATTGTTCGTATTCAATATCAAATTCAATTGGACTTTTTTAACGTCAAACATCCAGCATACTAAGCCGACCTGTATAATCCTGTATATTAACCAATCCTGTATATTAAGCCATCCTGTATAATCCATCGAACGGGAATCCGATAGCTCGTGTTTACATTTAAGCTGCTATGAACTGAACATCGATTATATATCGTTTTGAACGAGATAATGCATGTCCTGAGGGTGAATGGAGCTTATTATGATTATGGTTCTATAAAGCGTAACTTTTTTATTTACAATGGGTATAGTGTGCAGTGATAATGTTAAAAAAAATTGAAAGCGAAATAAACTGACTAATCCTTAATACTCGAAACGGTTCTTACGACGTGCTTACGCTCTCCGCATTATATGGTGTTTAAATTTGAAAATAATATTTTATATGAGAAGCACTCTAGAACCTTTGAAGGTTTTAGGGTGCTTCTAAAATCAATAAAATCTTGTCATACATTAACACAAACTTAAACTTATCATGTCAATCAACGTTCTCTCTTCGCAATGGAGTTTCTTGTCCGTTCTTCTCCATAAGAATCTACCTTTCCGAATGGACAGTAGAGTCACTTTATTAATGCTACATTATTATTTTACTGAACTGTAAACGATGACGTTCAAAAGTGCCGTTTAATGGCCTAATTGAAATAAACGTTTTGACTTTTTTTTTTTTTTTGCAATAGACTTATTCAAACATTCTCTATATTAAACCACCCTGTATAAACTATCGGGCGGGCACCCGATAGCTCGTGTTTATATTTAAGCTACTATGTCCCGAGGTTTATTGGGGATTATTAATTAAATGTACTATTGTTTAAATACAAGTTCTTCTAACTTAACAAACAGATGTATTGCTGTTGAGTTTGTTGCACAACTTCTTCTTCCCAGTTAAAATACTAGGAAGTGGTGACGGGCGGGGCGTCTTGTGGGACTGTCTTTATGAAAATTTTGACTATTAAAAAGTGTTCATCCTCAGCATTATTTTAATAGAATGATGACTTATGACTTTGTTTAATCAGCTGTGGTTCTCTATCTACAAAATAGACTTATTAAACATTCTATAAATGAAACCACCCTGTATATATAATCTATCGGGCGGGCATCCGATGGCTCGTGTTTACATTAAAGCTGCTATGAACTGAACATTGATTTACTCATTTTCTCTGTAGTATTAAAGTGAGACAAACGTATTGAGCAAAAACGCTTCCAAGGAGGTTCGATCATTCACCTTTTTTATTCTAGTAATGTGGAACTACTTGGTGGTTTTTTTTTTTTAATAGAAATTAAAAAATATACGCACGGCGCCATACAACGACGAATGCAGTAAAATAGGTACTTAGATGAGCATACCGGTTTTACCGCACGTTCCATTGTATGGTGTGTAATTTTTTACTTTCGAACAATGTGTACAGGCTTCGTAGAAGCATTTTTTTAAGCAAATGTGTTGAATAAATTTAATTCTACCTGATGGTACCGTTTGCTTACAAAATAAAATTTACCGTATAATTGAACCGAAACCTTAAACTAAATAAAACCATTTTAGTTTAATTTTTTTAACTGTACTTTAATTCTCGCTCTTTCCACATAACAGACTTCTTCAAACAGCCTGTACATTGAACCACCCTGTATGTATGACATCGCACCGGAATCCGATAGCTCGTGTTTACATTCAAGCTGTATGAACTGAACATTGATTTATTATCGTTGTGAACGAGTGCTTGTATGTCCGGGGTTTTATTGAAGTTTATTGTGAGGGCCTAGCACGAATGTTTTTGACGTATAGTAACGTAACGTCAAATTTTACTATAATTATAATACTAATAATTGGAAACTATATTAATATTTTCCTATGATACAAATTGTGTATGTCACATAAAATTACACCAAAATACTATATGGTTGTAGTTTTTCATATTCAAAATTTTCTTGCGTTAACTATACTATACGTCAAAACATTCATGCTAGGCCCTCTGATTGCTGATGACCAGAGGTCGGAATTAGGTAGAGTTATTTATGTACTTGCATCGAAATGTTGATATTAATATGGATCTTCCCGGGATTTCTAATAGACAATCCCGTTTGGCCAACAATATTACAAATAAATAATAATCATTTTTCTTTTCTTCTCACAAGCTATGTTGTGCGAACTACAAATGTGGCAACATCGCGCGTGTGCGCATTGGAATTTTGCAACTTCGGATGCCGTTGAACATCCGATGTCGTTGATGTAAATTTGGCAACGTCGCACGTGCAGTGGTTTAAATTGTGTAAAAGTAAATAACTTTTTTATTTAATAAATCACGGGATTTTCTGCTCTTTAAAATTAATCTCGAGATTTGAGGCATATCCACTTTATTGTTTCGCTGTATGAAATCAGTGTAAGTTTATAAATAACTCTACCTAATTCCGACCTCTGCTGATAACATACACAAATTCTGTTGCGCTTCGAGTGAATTAACGAGAACAGCCACCTATAGAATTTTTTATGGTTAAAACAATGGAACTATTCAAATTTTATAAAACGAAGTGTGCTACAATACCGCATTAGGTCTAGCCTATAAGGATATTTGTATGTTAAGTAGTGAATAAATAAATATCTTCGTGATGTAAATGTAAATTATATTTGCAATGCATGCCATGGAAAGTTTAGTTTTCCCCTAAAAATATCAAAGTTTTTTGTTAATATTGACAGGCCTGTGTTTGGCCACAATTTCAACTGATGGTACACTTGCTTAGACATTAAAGTTTAACGTAGCGTTGAACTGAACCTAATTAATAATAATAATATCATGGGACAACTCACACACGGTCATCCAATCCCAAACTAGACAGAGACTGTGCTATGGCAAACAGACAACTGATAAACATACTTATATATTTCTAAATACATTAATATTATAGACAAATTACACCCAGACCCAGAACAAATGATCATGCTCATCACCCAAAGATTTGTCCGGGTGGGAATCGAACCCAAGACCCCCGGTTTAGCAGTCAGGGTCACTAACAATAATTCCATCGGTGCTTAATTATTTACCTACAGCTCTCGATGTACATAGTAGAGCTGCCTGTTGATTAAACCTGCCTGTTGATTAAACCATCCTGTATAATCTATCCGACGGGAATCCGATAGTTCGTGTTTACATTCAAGCTGTATGAACCGAACATTGATTATCGTTGTGGACGGCAGTTTGTTTGTCCCTCGGTTTATTGGAGATTATTTTGATTATGATTTGCGTAGCTGTGGCATTTCTAACAGGGTACTGCGCAATTAATACCTGTATTTAAGGCTTTTACAGAACCACACGGTATATTCGCTACACAGAGTGGTTGTAAAATCCCATACGGTAATCCTTCTGTTAAGGAATCGAAAAAACTGCCCAAGTGTGAGTCCAAGGGTTCCATAAGATGAGGCTGCCAGGGTTACGGATTTTTTTCGAAAGAGTCACCGCGGCTCTGGAACGCAAAGGGCTTTAGAAGGAACACGGACGTCTGACACGCCCTTCCGCTCCACACAGAGCGGAAGTCATTTGATGATTTCCAATCCTTAAAAAAAAGGGTTCCATAACATCGTAATTTAATTTATTTTGGACCTCGAGATCAATCTTATTTTGGTGGTTGGAAAAATGTTCTCCCATACATCGATTTTTTACGTCACGGTCTATTCTCCAACTGTAAATGTTAGTTTGTAATTGAGACAATATATTTTAATATTATTCATCTTTCGATCTTGCTTCTTGACAAATTTCATGATTCTAAGTTAACGGAATAGATTTTTTTTTTGGGTATGTACTTATGTCATTTTGTGGCTATTAAATACCTTTTCTTTTCTTTCTATTTTAATTAATTTGTGAATTTTAAAATATGCCGCATATACCGGCGTTATATTTTTTACTGCGTTTTCTAAAAAGTTAGATTTAAAGCTTCAAGGGGACAACAGACCTACGCGCCAACTGTGCATTCCACGCGCACGCTACTAGCATTATTACAAGTTGCGCGTGAAGCGATCCATGATTTGTTTGTTTTTCGAACGAACAAAAAGAGAAGCGTTGTGTGCGAACAAAAAGAGGTGCGCAGTTTGCTCGGAGCGCTCCGCCCCGACCCTTGCTCAAACCAGCCCACGCCGCTCAGTCTTAAATTCGTCCCCTAATAATAATTCTAGTTCAATCCAGCCCGTCCCTAGCTGTCCTCTCCCCAGCGAAGCCATAAGCCGAGGCTTGTACCCCATAGCGGGTGCCCTTAGCGTATAGTCGCTTAGTTTGTAAGTTTTTTTATAAGCCCTGGCTGAAGGCTTTAATATTATATTAAGGCCACCACAGGACAGCCCGGTTAAGCAGCCGACAACCTCAGGTTGAACTGCGAGGCGCCACTAAAAAAAAAAATCCCAGAGCGCCAGTGTGGACGGGTTGTGTTGAGATGCATGGGAACACGAACTGCAGACTGAGGCTACGTTCGCGCGCACGCCGAAAACAGATGCGAGTAGGTATGTTCAGTCCGTGCACGCGCTGCGTCCACACTGATGAAATGCTCCTTTCACGTTACATTGCATTTTACCTTTCATTAGTCTGTACGCAGCATAAGATGACACGGTTGCGGAATTTTTTCGAAAGAGTCACCGCGACCCTGGAACGCAAAGAGCTTTAGAAGGAACACGGATGTGTTTTAGTCAGTAAGAGTCTGACACGCCCTTCCGCTCCACCCAGAGCGGAAAAAGTCATTTGATGATTTCCCACCCTTAAAAAAAAGCATAAGATGACACACCGTCTGCAATATATTTAACTTGGCTGAACTTTGGAGCTGAGTCTTAGTGAATTTTATTCAGTGACTACTTTATTAGAGTAGCTCCCAAGTTTCAGGTCCCTGCAATTACTTTAAACTTGTAAGTAAACGAGTACGTTTTATGTACATTATTCTTGAACTAGCTATGTCCGCGATTTCACTCACGTGAACTTTGTATTCTGTGTGAGTTTTTAAGTGTACTTGAGCGCGTTTGAAATTGGGGGAGTGACACCTCCGCACCTCGTCATCATCATATCAGCCGAAAGACGTCTACTGCTGGACATAGGCCTCCCCCAAAAGGGTGATTTGCCATAATCGCCACGCTTGCCAGGCGGATTGGCGATCACAATGTAGCTGTTGCAATGCACAGAGAATGCTACTGCGCATTCTCTGGTGAGTCCCTTAGTCGCCTACACCATAGTCCGACACCATACAGTACCTCGTGCTACTAAGAAATTCATAATAAAAACATCCAATAACAATTTTTGCCCGACCTGGGAATTTAACCTTAGACCACACACTAAGCGTCAGTCGAGCTTGCGTCCGCGAGACGTACTAGGCATGTAGCATATTTGTACGTAACAAAATAAATAAGATACAAAAATGTCGAACTAAGAAATATATTATGGTAAAGCTATTTCTCCTTACGGAAATGACACACTTCCAGAAATTGCCCGTCCCAATTCATAATTACAGACAAAAGAATGACATAAAAGAAATGAACGATATTCTTTTATCTTCAGAACGTCATTTTCTTACAGATAATAATCCAATCTATGCTGTAATAATGTTCATTATGGCGATAATAGGAAACGTGATATTGACAAGGAAAAATTGTGTAAAGGTGAGGCCACACTGTTAAGAGATTCGAACGAAGAAATATTATTTAGAATTCTAGAATATTACTATAATGTATCCAACTATATTGGGGTCGCCTTCCAGTCAAACCGGATTCAGCTGAATACCAGTATTTTACGTGGAGCGGCTGCCTACCAGACCTCCACAACCCATTAACTGGGTAGCACGGTAGCTCTAGGCAAGACTGGAGTCAGATTCACTGGCTTCTGACAATCTGTAACGACTGCCAAAGATCTACAAATGACAGCTGTGACCAACGGCTTATCGTGCTTTCCGAGGTGCGGAGGAAACTCGATATGTTAAGATCACCCATCCACAGATCAACCCTGGCAAACGTAGCTTAACCTTGAAGATTGACCCGTGCTGCTGTTATTATTTAACAACGAGCTCCTCTTCCTCCTCCATGTAATAGTAAATATATTTAATTTTGTAGAAGTAGATAAAGATTAAAAAAAGTTTTATATCAAGATTTTTTTTTTTTCATATACATATATACTCTTAATTTATGTTAACTATATGAGTTACAGAAAAGATTTCTAAAGAAAAATTAACACAGGGTGACACAATGGGCGGGTGGCCTTATTGCTTAAATATTACTCAAGTACTATAATTAATGCCACGATTTGGATGGATGAACGTTTGTTATTTAAACACGCCTTAACGGCTGAACAGAGGGCATCTTGGTGTATTATGCAGTGAA
>NDFZ01000656.1:0-11505 GCA_002192655.3 Mamestra configurata | reverse complement strand
CGGTACATCGTCTCAGATGTCTCAGCTTCTTCAATATACAGACAGACACCTGCCAGTTTTCCCCGTGTTATCCAAACGTTTTTATCAAATAATCGGTGCTGAATATCTCTCATATTCGCGCATTTTTCCCTGGCAGGAATCCAAACGAGAGCAATATGGCTGGGTAATGTTATGTGAACTGCCTACTACACTGATATGGCAGGTAGGTATGATATTTGATAACGGAATGGTAGGTAAACTCTCTGAAATGTATTTGTATTCAACACTGATGAGAATTACATACTTCATAACGATTTGGCTACGACGGCAACGGATACAAGATTTATTTATTTATTAGTAGCACATCAACACCACAAACACAAACATGGACACATTCAATTGTATGAAAGCTCAGGACGGCCTCCATCAGAATCCATCTTGCAACGTGGGTATGTGGGTAGTCCAATCAGGGTAATTTAAATCAAACGTATTATCTTCCAAACTTAAACGATTTTACTTATAACATTAAAATAATTCTACAACTGTGTAAATGATAATCACTAATATCCTAATCAACACTAATTACTTATTAAGGCGATGGATAGCGATTCGTCGAAAACGTGGTGCGCTGGCGACCGCTCTCAGCAAAGTGAATCCTAAGATGGCCGCCCCGCTACCATAGACTCGACGCTCCGCTAGAGTGACGTTGACAACCTGTCACTCTTGACAATGACATAATGAGCGCCGACATGTATAAGGTCTTATTCTAGTGTTTATGTCAATTACAGACGTACACAACATTTACAATAACAATAATAATTATAATATTTAACAAAATAACAAGCAAAATAATAAGGAACTTATAAACCAATGGTAAAAATCGTGTTTTTTTAAATTAATTAATCATGAGGTAATATAATAATAATAAAAATAAAACGTATAATACTGCCTTACAATATAAAACAGTAGGTACTAAGATCTTTTGTCTGAGTTGAGTGGGGCAGTCATGAAAAATGGCTAATCCAACCAACTGATCACACATATACATAAGCCGGCCAATGTTATCAAATCCAACTACTGTTTTCAACCTAACCAATCACGAAGAAATAGTTGAAAGACAGATGGCTAAATATAGCCGACCCTTAAGTTCAAACCAAAACTTGAATAAGTACATAACGTCTCTTAGAGATTCAGATCGGTTCCTACTTAGTAATTAACACATGCAGCTTTTAAAGACAATCTCAGTATTTAAACTTATCTTTAACTTAGTTTTTAAAACTTAACAGACAGATGTGTTGCTGGGGAGTTAGTTGCGCCACTTCTTCCCAGCTAAAACACTAGGGAGTGGTGACGGGCGGGCGTTTTGGGGGACTGTCTTTATGTAGAACTTTAAGGTCCAAAATTTCTGGCACTCAGCCTAATTTGAATAAATGACTTTTGATTTCGATTCATCTATATATATGAAAATCAATTGCTGTTCGTTAGTCTCGCTAAAACTCGAGAACGGCTTGACCGATTTTGCTAATTCTTTTTTTGTTTTGGTCGCCAGATTACAGGGAAGGTTTTAAAACAAAAAAAAAGGGAAGTAGGGTAGGTATGTAGGGTAGGTAGAGTAGGGTAGGTATGTAGGGTAGGTATGTAAGGTAGGTATGTAGGGTAGGTAGAGTAGGGTAGGTATGTAGGGTAGGTATGTAGGGTAGGTAGAGTAGGGTAGGTAACGGTTGACGGTTGTTGGTGAAGGGAGCGAAGCCGCGGACACAGCTTGTCTTCTAATAGTTTAGTCTAACAAAAACCTAGGTCTTCACAGAAAAAACAACTAGCAAAAACTTTCAAGTTTAATGAATCGGAAAATACTGGAAGTCAATTAGACTTGACTAGAGTTATATGAAGTTACCTAATTAAGTTTTGTAATGAATACCGAAGATCTTCAAGCAATACTAATGAAGAAGTTGGTAATGGTATTTTACTTTTAACGACTTCAATATTGTACCAAAGTAGGTTATTTCTAGGCAAGCGTGTTCCATCATAGACCACGCCATCACACCATCCGATGAGGTAGAAAGCGACTTAACGTTTAACGTTTATTGGACAGAAACAGAACTTAGCCTGCTACAGTTTCAATCCTAAAAACATAACATAACATATAAGAGGCTTCTAATCTAAATTAACTCCTGATTTCTAAACTAGGTAAAAACCTGTATCTTGGAAATCAGTGCTCTTCCAATGAATATAACAAGGACTCTTACTTAGATAAGGAGTAACTAATATACTTCAGTACTGAAAAAGTAAGACCACAATTAAGTCATGTGGAAAAAAAAAGAGAAAATACAATAAGAAATATCAAATTATTGCGATAGTTAGGGTTTATTTTACAGCTTGACGATTTTGAAAGATATTAGGTACTTAAGTACCTATTCAAATCTTTAAATTTAATTTGATTTGTTAATTCTATATACGTCTCTCAATAGATAACTATATAATATTCCTAAGAAATTTTACATATCATAAAATGCTTCCTCTCTCCTAACCTAGATACTTATCTTGCTGAGCCCGACAGGGACCATATAAAATAATTGTTATTTTACCACCTAAGAATACATTTGGAATGCAATAAAAAGTATTGAGTATTGAGTACTTATGATGTGGTCGACGCAAGCCTATCATAAATTCTAAAAAATTACAAATCTCACTTGTCTTTTACTATAGGAGACATATTTTGACAGGTGATATAATAATCTTAAGCTTACTTTGGAATGTTCGACAAAATTATGCAAATCTAATAAAAAAAAANTCGGAAAATACTGGAAGTCAATTAGACTTGACTAGAGTTATATGAAGTTACCTAATTAAGTTTTGTAATGAATACCGAAGATCTTCAAGCAATACTAATAAAGAAGTTGGTAATGGTATTTTACTTTTAACGACTTGAATAGTAAAAATAGGAAATATAATAGTAATAGGAAAGTAGGTTATTTCTAGGCAAGCGTGTTCCATCATAGACCACGCCATCACACCATCCGATGAGGTAGAAAGCGACTTAACGTTTAACGTTTATCGGACAGAAACAGAACTTAGCCTGCTACAGTTTCAATCCTAAAAACATAACATAACATATAAGAGGCTTCTAATCTAAATTAACTCCTGATTTCTAAACTAGGTAAAAACCTGTATCTTGGAAATCAGTGCTCTTCCAATGAATATAACAAGGACTCTTACTTAGATAAGGAGTAACTAATATACTTCAGTACTGAAAAAGTAAGACCACAATTAAGTCATGTGGAAAAAAAAAGAGAAAATACAATAAGAAATATCAAATTATTGCGATAGTTAGGGTTTATTTTACAGCTTGACGATTTTGAAAGATATTAGGTACTTAAGTACCTATTCAAATCTTTAAATTTAATTTGATTTGTTAATTCTATATACGTCTCTCAATAGATAACTATATAATATTCCTAAGAAATTTTACATATCATAAAATGCTTCCTCTCTCCTAACCTAGATACTTATCTTGCTGAGCCCGACAGGGACCATATAAAATAATTGTTATTTTACCACCTAAGAATACATTTGGAATGCAATAAAAAGTATTGAGTATTGAGTACTTATGATGTGGTCGACGCAAGCCTATCATAAATTCTAAAAAATTACAAATCTTACTTGTCTTTTACTATAGGAGACATATTTTGACAGGTGATATAATAATCTTAAGCTTACTTTGGAATGTTCGACAAAATTATGCAAATCTAATAAAAAAAAATAAATAAAAAAAAACTTTATTCGGATAAGCAACATCCATATGGGTTAGTCAACAAAAAGATAACTTATTCCTATGTTAGTAAACTAATAATCTATTTAGAAACTAGGCAGTTGTTGGAAATGCATCTCCGAACAACATCACCTAACGAAGGAGAATCATACCTCCCCGCTATAGCGCTATACTTGACATTGATGCCGATCATCTAAATCTATCTCTAACATTTGATATTTTACGGCTGGTCTCAATAACGTATGTACCTTTAACCAACTGTCAAATTCGCTGTCAACAGTAGCTTTTTTTTTTTTTTTTTGCTGAAACGCCATGTTTGCCTTTATAACATGACGTTTCAGCTACTGTGGGTAGCTAATTTGACAGTTGGTCAAAGGTAGATACGTTATTAAGACCTGTCGAAAGAGATTCTTAATAAAAATCCAATCACCAATATGGAAGCTGACTCCAACAAATACACAATATATAGCTAAAATGTATAGTTAGATACAGTCACATGGTGATTTCCTGTTCCTTTGACAACAAAGCTATGAAGCAAGCTAGAAGGCGATAAAAACAAACTGTTAAGCACAAACAGACTAAAATTGAAGCGTTATAAACTTCGACTTTTGTTTCGAAACAAGGTACAAAGAACTAAAAGATGGGCGAAGAAAGAAGAGGACATAAAAATGATGTAACATTGTTATTATTTTATTACACCCGCGTTGAGGACGAATGTAATGAAAAGCTGAGTAGTGTCAGTTACTTGTCATCTTGAGGGTGTCAGTGAGAAACATACTAAAAACTTCAGGAGCTAGGAGGTTAAATAAAGCGCAGTATACTTTCCAATGCTTCGTTATATTTTTCATAATACCTACTCCATTAAAATTTATTAACCAAAACATGTTGACGTTTCATGGCGGGAACAATCACGAATGCCACAGATTAAAAATCCCCGCCACATAATACTAATGCTCATTCACTAAGTACTTTAAATTCAACTAGATTAAAAATGGAACATCCGAAATAACTACTTAATGCTTGTTCATTTTAAGTAGTTTGATGTTCAGATTTAAAAATAGAATATCAGCAAAATAATAAAAGATAACAATACTCTTCAGTTTATGGCATGGAAGTACATACTACATGTGTAGGGAATGATATACGGAAATGTGTGCCTTATGCATTTAGGATTTCAATTGTAAGTAGATGCATATTATAGTTTTCACATCATTGGACAGGGACACCACTCTAACACAATATAAAGTGAACTGGCAGGCCTTAAACCTACTCAAACTTATGTATCACTAAATATCTATATATTTGTAGGTTTAATTACACCATACAGCACTCATTTGCATTTGCATCCAGTTGGTTGAAAACAAGCGTCAGGCAAACCAGTTCTCTGACATTTTACTAAACTGGACCTATTTGGCGCAAATTTAAAATGTATTTTCCTTATGTTTGTTCCTACATTTTGTGTTCCTGTGTTGCCAAATAAACATGTTTTCTTTCATTCTCTTTTCAAGAAAAAGCCATTCTAGGATGAATAGCGGATGTTTATAAGCACAAAACAGAAATTAAATGAAAAAAGATACATCTCCTGTTAATAAATACGCCTTTGAGACTTGCTCTTAGAAAGTAAAACTTACCAAAAATCAGGTTTGGCAATCTGTTAACGATCGTATAACCTATTTTCCCTCGAATTTTCACAAAGCCTTGAATGAAAACGGCTGGGGTGTGAANCTTAGAAAGTAAAACTTACCAAAAATCAGGTTTGGCAATCTGTTAACGATCGTATAACCTATTTTTCCTCGAATTTTCACAAAGCCTTGAATGAAAACGGCTGGGGTGTGAAATTCCGCGCGTAAGGTTGTAAATTTCTATTCGACTCTTGTGGACCATAACAGTAATTTTCGTTCTAGCACAAGAGAGTTTTTTGGAGAAAAATATTGAAAAAAAACAACGGACAACACAACATATACGATGCCTTTGTCGTGGAAAAAATCGTGCATATTATGGTAAAATGGACTGGTTNTGAAAAGGTTGTAAATTTCTATTCGACTCTTGTGGACCATAACAGTAATTTTCGTTCTAGCACAAGAGAGTTTTTTGGAGAAAAATATTGAAAAAAACAACGGACAACACAACATATACGATGCCTTTGCTGTGGAAAAAATCGTGCATATTATGGTAAAATGGACTGGTTGAAAAGGAGAGGGCAGACGGATTGTGTGAAATGTATTTTGGCTATAATAGAAGCGACAGACTGTTAGTGCACGGGATGTGAGGCGCCGGTCGTTTCTGTAAACATGTTCAAGTGAAGGCTTGGGTGAAGTGATCGCGAGGTGAACTGTCAATCCATACAATCAAGATTTACAGAATCGACCGGCAGGACCTGTCGATGTAGCAACACTTGGGGGTAGCATATGTCCAGGAGTATGACTTTCGGCTTAAATTATGATGGTGATTGGTAGTACTAGTGACGTATGGAAGGGAAAAATAAAGATGACAGATCGCAGTGAATTAAGAATTTAAGATATGGGTTTAATAGGTCAAACATATAGATAACAAGTTAGTGACTTTATATCCAGAGAAGGCCTATGTAGCAACGTGTACGCATCTTTCATTGGCCGCGTTTATCCTGGAAGCTGAGGTTGCACGATGGGCAATAAAGGAGGTGACGAATGTCCTGTGAAGGGGCTTCACACTGGCATTTCTGCCAAATGGAGCATCTAACTATCCCAAAGGATGGGTGGAAGATGCCCCATTTGGCCAGATAATTTTTACAGCGGCTAACCTGGGTCCGCAATCGATTAAGAGAATTCCAGATTGGCCACTGCAATTCGCATCGCAGCCAAAGGGTAGCTGTTTGCTAGAAGAAAACAAAACTCCCATTCGAAAATTCAAATGAAACGAAATTCAAAACCAAAATATTTTCGGTGTAAAAATAAATACCNCGATTAAGAGAATTCCAGATTGGCCACTGCAATTCGCATCGCAGCCAAAGGGTAGCTGTTTGCTAAAAGAAAACAAAACTCCCATTCGAAAATTCAAATGAAACGAAATTCAAAAGTAAAATATTTTCGGTGTAAAAATAAATACAGGCCTTCCGTTGAACAAAGCAGACAGGCATTGGCAGATGCCAATCCATTTTTGAAATGAAGAAAAAGCGAATTGTAATTGAATTAACAATGAGAATGTCAGAGGAAACATGAAAATATAACAACGAAATTCTTAAAATCATTTTACATTTTTAAACTTCACTGATTGGTACCTATGTAGGTAGGTACCTACTGTATAAAGGAAATGGTAAATACAATTATAGTCGNTGAAAATATAACAACGAAATTCTTAAAATCATTTTACATTTTTAAACTTCACTGATTGGTACCTAAGTAGGTAGGTACTGTATAAAGGAAATGGTAAATACAATTATGGTCAACTTCATAAAGATATCGCTGATTTGGTTAATACTGTATACCGTGTATTGGAAAGCGTAAAGTTATTTGAGTTGGTATATACATATATAGCCTTCCACAAGATAGATCGAGAATCTAATGAAGGTCTGCCTGATGTGAGACACAGGACCGGTCAATACTGTGACGCCTAATCTAGCAGTGGACGTCTTTTGGCTGAAATGGTAATACTGACGAGCAAGGATCGCAGGTCGAGGTTATTGAAGCAACGCTTGGCGAGGTCGGTGTGTAAATAGGTGACCGTTCATTTCGTTCGTTCACCGTGACTCGGAAAGTACGTTAAGCTATTGATAAACTGCTCGTAACCGATTTCGACTAGAAGCAAGTAAATTTGACACACGTCTTGGCACGAGGTATCGTGTTATCAAATTACTGATTTGTGGAAGTTAGAAAAGCAGACACTCCGCGTAAAATACTGGTTCTCAGCTGCATCCGGGATAGACTGGAAGCCGACTCCAACATAGCTGAGAAAAGGCGAGACAGATTTTTTGGTGACTAGCGGACGTCACGCTGTATCACCCGCGTAGTTCCCGTTCCCGTGTGAGTATGGGGATAAAATACAGCCTATGTTACTTGCTGATAATGTAGCTATCCATTGCTGAAAGAATTTTTCAAATCGGTCCAGTAGTTTTTAAGTTTATTCGCTACATACAAAAATACAAATCTTTCCTCTTTATAATATTAGTATAGATTAAGTATAGATGATATGAAGACCATTGTTCGTAAAACTCCAACATCTGTTAAATATGACAAGGAATCAAATAAACGCTAAACTGTAACTGTACGTACTTTAATCAACAATCACAATCAAATATCAAAATATAAGCAGTCTTTAATTAACCATTATTATTCTAAAAAATATAAAACTACTTTGATTTCGCACTTTCTTTGGTAGACTTACTCAAATTCTTTAACAGTAAATTAATCAATCTTTTCTGTAATCTTTCATTGTTTATTGAAGCTGTACTTTGTCTTACTTGGGTGAAGTTTACTTTGATTTCGTCTATAAGCATCATGGATTTGATTTTGAACAGTCTAATTTGGTCTTCAGTCATAGTCTCTATTTCAGGTAATAAGCTCATGAGGAACATTCTCATGGCGCTGTTATTGTTATTTGTGGTACTGTTTAAGTCTGTGGAGAAGTTTCTTGAAAACGTTGACGTCATAGGTTTGTTTCTTTGTCTTAGCGCGTCTGTATAGTTTTTCCTTGCAGGCACGAATCGCCGTCTCTTGCGCATAACTGTTGACTTGTTTTGTGTGAGTAGGTCGCTTAGAATCCCATTTTCTGCATTGTTCTCGGTATTTTCTTCATGTTCGCCGTCACCTGGTTCTTCCTTTATAAAGTTAGCTACTATTTCCGAGTCGTTATTGTGTTGTGGGGAGTATTGACAGTCATCTGCGCTTTCCATCCCAGTGGTCGGCTTCAAGAATGGTAAGATAAACTTTAAGTATTCCGTAAGATAGTATGGCTTCTTTACTTTGAACCCACTCGGTTTCATGCTCCTCAGGAAAGACGATCTTATGTTCCGCCATTTTTCTTTGCAATCGCTTACTGAAATGGAAATAGAACGTAATTAATAGGGAGATAAGATAAGAACCAGACGTCTGGCTGTTTACCAATTTTGCCGCTAAATGTAGTGTTGGGTTTTAATTACAGCGCCCTCTGTTGCGCGCGGCGAAAACTAATGAGTCACGACACATGGCCAGTGTTGTCAGGTGATCTCTCAGGATCTTTCTGATTTAGCGGGTGATCGAAATATCAGTTGATTGCTAATATATGAAGACTTAATATGAATTTTCTTTATCCATGTATTGAAAGGCAGGTAACCTAGATAAAATTATAAAGCATAGATGGAAAAATTTAAAATAATTTTATAAAATAATAATGTAGGTATGTCTGTTCATATTTCGTGTGGTGTGTTTGGTTGGTTTTATTGTGTGAGCAATCTATTTACATTGTTATCAGTATTTAAATAATAATTGTTGTATGGTTCGTAATTAACTTGATCAGATAATTTTAATTTCAAATTATTTTTGATCAAGATTTAATTTCTATTTTAACACCACGACAGCTCATAAGATTTTTATGATTACCTACTCTTTTAATGGCATCATCTCAACTACCTACCTACATCTAAATACTACACTACTACTATAGTAAAACACCACCTAACAAGATAATAATATTATCACAACAATATTATGGGCAAATTAGATTACGCTCTGGCAACACATGTCGTGTCCGACATTCAACTATTACGGCATGGCATTGGAACAGAGCCACACAACAAAGACGCGATATAAACCGAACGGAATACACTGCTGGCTCACTGACGTGGGTTATGGCACACAGAGTTTACTTTGGGAACATAACAAGCGATGTACGCTACAGTGACGTCACCAGGCGGCGCTGCGGGCACGTAGCTACTTACTTGTCATATTGGTGTTCTCTGCGATGTTGGCCCAAGCTTCCTCCACCATATCCTTTCTATTGTACTGAGGCAGATTGAAGTTGTAAAGAAACTCATGTTGTTCTATCTGGTTTATCAACTGTATTTCCACTGCCATTTTGTTGGTTATCGCGCGACACGGATGCGTTGTGCTACGCGGCAGCCGGACGCGGCACTGCCGATTGGTTGCCGCGCCGAGCGTGAGTCGTGTCCCCCCTGCGGCTCCCCCGCGCCGCGCCGACCCGTGCCGCGCCGCGCTCGGCCATGTTCGACATGCCGACCGCGAGCCGAGTCGGCGGTTGCCGCGGTTATCGACCCAGAGCGAGACAGCGACTAAACATATTTATGTCACATTCGTACGTCATATTGTTATCGATATTAATGTTGTGTTTATTAGAGCAATTAAGAATTATTGATACCCAATACTACTTATCCGTTTGACAAGATTGGTACATAACCGTTCATGACAAAACAGATACTTACCTTGATAGTTGTTTGGCTGTAAACAAACGTGGAATCGAACTCGTGAACCCGTGCTCTGACGCATACCGATTTTTTCGCCCCAGCAGGCGCTTGGTTAGGAAATCTTTGAAGCGGTACGATAAAGTTATACCGAAGGAAACTGTTGAATTATAAGTAGCTTGATATTGGAAATGTATAAAAATTCACTTACTTACTTTTTTTTATTAAAAGTAGAATATTTCTCTTTTATACCGACTAGCCGCGTCACGAGTGGGTGTCTCAATCTTGCATTTCCTACTACCTATCTACTTCATTTCAGTTAAAAAATATGTAAGCATCATTTAAGAATCAAACATAACATTACGCTTGCAGTCCTGTTCCCGAAGAGATAGGCCGAAGTGTGTACTTTAGTATAAGTACCCACATTTCCCTAATTATGTTTATGTCCCACGTAATAGGGTTGAGATTATTGCCGACAATCCGGAGACTAGTGGACACACAACATACGAGAAAACCCAGAACCTCGTGCTCGACAGTAGCGCTAGCAACTACTGGACCACAGAGGTTACGAGGCAGACAGTGGCGTAGCTAGCATGGGTGGCACCCTGAGCGGGCAGCCCCCATAAAAAAAAACCTGTATTACAATGTCATAATTTAAAACGTATATTGATGCTTGAGATAACGTTATTCTCATAAGAATACATTTATTCACTCATATGAAAATGTTTAAAGTAAACCTAAATCTAATATTGTGTTACAAAACAGACTATACATCAGTATTGGTTTTATTATTTATTTATTTAAACTTTATGTACAATAGTGGTACATGGGCCGACTTATTGCATCAAGGCATTTTCTACCAGTCAACCTTTGGGTTAGAAAGACTACACTGTGGTAGGTGTACAACAAATAAAAATAAAATTTAAAATAGTTGTAGTTTTGAGGGTAGATTGAAAATATATACAATGTAAGATCGATGCACGGACTGAGCTATTAAAGTAAGTAAAAAACTAATAAAGTTTCTGTACAACACAGATAAGAGTAACTAGATGTGGCTCGACACTATAGAGAATGTGAGCTTCGATTATAAAACACAACATGTAGGTAGCAGAATAAACGCAATACCTCTTAAGGGGTCATTGTACTCATCATTATGAACAACTTTTACTATGGGATCAACACCAAAATTGCGAAAAAAAATCAGCCATTCAGTACATTTAGAAAATAATAAAGGGAAAATATAGGGAAGTACCCTATATTTTTATATGGTACTTGCTTCTGTCAGCGCCTTCGCCCGCTTGGTATTCGAAAATCATCCCAAGGTAACTTATTCCCGGGATGTAAGTTTCATCCAAATCCATTCAACCGTTACGACGTGACGAGACAA
>NDFZ01000655.1:0-11497 GCA_002192655.3 Mamestra configurata | reverse complement strand
ATTTTTCTCTCGTCCGTGACCTACTAGGAAAAAGAGCGTGTGATAACATTTATTTTCATAATATTAAGAAAATAAAAAAATAGATATCGTATTAATGTAGCAAAAGATCCCAATAAAAGAACGTAAGTATTTCAATTTATCAACACAAAAATGGTACCATATCAGATCTACTGACGTCACTTGTCGAAACATACATCCCAAAAGTCCAGTTACGTGTTTATAAATTTTAAATAAACAAATTCAACCGACCGCGCAGCATGAAAAAAATATGAAACGAGACATAACATGAGCAAAATCACTATTATTCCGAACATCCAGCCCGTACAATGATAACAAGCTTGCAAATAGCGAATCAGAGGAGCTCCAACGAGTCTTTGAAACGTCCCGATCTAACTAACTCGCCTGCAGGCATCTAGATCCGTTTTTTCTTCCACGTACTGTCCTTACAGCGCATACTTTATTTCTATTTGCCTGTACTGCGAGGTAAACGGGGAGGGGTGAGGGTTGAGGGGCTAGGCACGCGCGGTAGCGTCGCCCCAGCCAGTAGAGGCTGCGGCGAGCGAGGGAACGCCTGTACGCGTCGCACCCCGAAAAACAGAACTGGTGACCCCATATAGTGTCTGTGACGTGTTTCAGTGTCAGCACATGCGTGGAAATGACCATATCGATGATTGTGAACAAATGTTTGTGACTTGTGATTAAGTGCTTGCGTGCGACTAAGTAAGTGAGTTGGGTGCGAGTTCGTGTGGTTGCATTGCATAGGTACTGCCGGTAAGTAGTGGTGTTATCTGCAATAAAATTAGCATAGTAACAGGTTCGGTACGATTGAGCCACATGCTCGGTCCGTATTACGGATTTCTCTATAATTAATCATATTTTATTCGGGGCAGCAAACGTGGCCAATAAATTAATGTCCTTTTTATAGAACACGTTATATACGGATGAATTGTGCGGGTGGGATTTGAAGGGTTTTGATTGAACTGTGTTGTTAATTTCGGCATGCATGGGTCGCAGTGCCGGCGCGGCCGTGCGTTATGAATAGTAATTTGCGATCAAAAAGGTTAATTTTATATGAAACCGAAAGAAAATTTAATTTTAATGTTGCCCCATTCATTAATCCAGTAGTGGTCAATCGGTTCTGTTTAAAAGTTCGGATTGTACATTATTATTATAATTGAACAGATTTATTAATATATAAAAAGGCTGTATTATATTTTATTAACCACATTATAAATCATTCATTTAATTAGCCAATTCAGAGATAATTAAAACCAGTGCTCCGAAAAATATTTGACAGCATGCTTGCAAATAATAAAATAAAACTACATTTTTTTTAAATTTTATTCCAACAATATCTGCAAATACTTTCAATTAATCACTTTTTTGGTAATTAAATATTTCATAACCATATTTTACAGCTTTTTAATTGCCGTATAAAACTAAATTACAGTGCCTTGCGTCCGTATCCTGACCTTTGTGAATAAATAATAAAGATAACCCTTTAAAACATTAATAATGTACTTTAGCTAGAACATTCGGACGGCAATAGTTTTGAACTAAATATTATATAAAATCATTTAATATACATGGATTATCTTAGCAGCAAATGTGCGGAGCTCTGCAGATATTATTGTGAGGCAACAATACCTCTTTACCTTAATATTTTATATTAGAACTCCCAAGTGCTAAAGACTAGTCGTGCTTTCTTTTGAATAACTAGCTCTAGTTAAACCCAGTTTTCTTCCTACGCTGGTCAGATCTTGTGGAAAAGATTTTTCAGTAGTATAGGTAATATTAANAAAAGATTTTTCAGTAGTATAGGTAATATTAAAAATCATGCGGTAACGATAAGTTCTTAGTTTAAATGTCATAATACCATGGTAAATGTAACACAATACAGATAATACCTGAAAACAAGCCTCAACAGTGGCTCCAAACCTTGTATCTTACTGAAAAAACGAAAAAATACTGACCACGCTCTTTTTCAGCATTCAATGTAGCCTGCCGAACTTTGACCTTTGCATACAAAATGCAGTGTTTCAGTTCAATTATGACAATGTTTGCAAAACTTGCTAACTGGGGGCTTTTAGTAATAATAATTCAATCAACAGTTCGAATAAAGGTGCTTTTGCGTTATGGGAGTGGCAATTTTGCTCCGTTTCAGGGGATATGCCGTCATCCGGGAAACAGTGGACGCAGTATTGTACCCCTTTGATTTACAGTTGTAATTTGCAAATGCAGCAATAATGGATGGCTAATTCTGATCCATTTGCATCTGCACTTTAATGTGGACGTGGACTGAAACATGCAACCACAGGACTAAATATTTTACGTCGCAAATCGGGTCAGCAACTATTTTAGATAGTATCTACGGTACTTTCAAAAACAAATGAAGAGTTTTCTTTGAGTCATCAACTTTTTTCTGCAATTTTCCGCACCGGGTCAAATCTTATTTAAAAAATGATATTCTAACGACCATTTTCAGAATTTCCGTTTAAAAAACATGCAAGATTTCGAAGAACGACCAAACCATCAAAAGAAAGATCTAATTATTCAAAATTCGTTTCGTTAATATTGCTAATGACGTCATAGAAATTGCGCAATGGGGTAGGGATCGGAATTTTCATGTTTCGCATTTTTATAAGAAAATGGTCGGTTCATTAAGAAAAGGCCTTGCTTCAGAATTCCCATAACTTGTTTTACTGTTGATCTTTAACCTTTCATCGCTGGGTAAGCAGAAGTAAGGGCCGACGGAATGGGAGGTCTTGAAGAACCTTCTCATTTCAGTTGTGTTCAAGCAATTAAGCATGGTGAGCACAGTTTATGTAAACTGCCTGACTTTCAAGATGTTTGTAGCCTTGCAGCTACATACCATGTGGGTCTTATTCTATTTGGATCTTGTATGTAAGTACCTACTTTTAACACTTAATAGATGGGGAAGGTAGATTTAAATGTACGGTGTGGACAATGTGACAATGTCGTTTAATAAAATGATTTAAATCAGAGTAAAATGCTCCTTCCTCCTAAAGATCATAAGTTTCTTTCAAAAGCAAGAAATACTGCGTTTTGGGGCAAACCTGAGCTCGTAAAGTACTACAACTTAAATTTCTATAAAATAGAGTTTTGTTTGATTTGATTAACAATAAACCAACGGGTTCACAGAATTGGCTCTTTTTAAGCTTCTGAGAATTTTCTGCTTATGAGCAACCAAATCAACGCTCAGATTGAAAGTAATTCAACGAATTACAAGATAAAATGAAAACTCGGCCTTAACTCTTCGAAAACAGAACTTTAAATATAATAAACAGCAATCAGACTTTTCTTTATAACATTTACTTTGAGTAATGAACTATTTATTAAAGGAGGTTCTCACTAAGAGGCTTAACGCCGCATGGACACACTGGATTACATGCATACGAGACATCAGTTAAAGGATTGTAAGAATCACAAATTTTAATCACTCTGCACTTAATTACAACTAGTAATTAAGTCGGAAAATGGTCATGCTTTCAGTAAATTATGTCCTCGTGGAAATACATAAATTACTGAGCGTGTAGGGAACTAGGGCTTTGCTTGGCATATTTATCACAGAGATTTCATTCGGCGGTGAACTGTTTTCAGTTGGTGGAATGGTCATTTTAGCACTTTCCGGGGTCTGTAACTTAGTGTTATTTATTTTTGAATCGACTACTCTGAAAATATTTCATTATTGTGTACATACCCCAACGTTACTGTTAAACATTGGGGCTGTTACAAAAAATATCGAGAGAGAAAACGCTCTATTCAGCCAATTTTTTTCTTAAACACAATATTTCTTAGGGATGGGCGGTTGCTATACTGTGCTCTACTAGACTATCTTTAGATAAACGGACTTCTTACGTATCAAAACAAGTATGCGAGCCATCCCTCCATTAATAATTTCACAAAATTGATCCTAGTTCGAGCACGTTTATATTGAACAACTTATCTTTTTTTGTGGTTAATCGGTTATTTCTAAGCAATTGTGCTTTACCGTCATCCACATCACCGCTTTCATCAGCTGAGAGTGTTGCGAAACGCGAGCCAATCACTAATGAAAAAAGTATGCTGCGCTAGCTGTCGTCGCGTCCGTTCATGTTTGATCTATTACACATTGTGATGAGCGTCGGAAAGCACGTGCAGTNATCCACATCACCGCTTTCATCAGCTGAGAGTGTTGCGAAACGCGAGCCAATCACTAATGAAAAAAAGTATGCTGCGCTAGCTGTCGTCGCGTCCGTTCATGTTTGATCTATTACACATTGTGATGAGCGTCGGAAAGCACGTGCAGATGATTGTCCCAGCTGTCATTTGTAGATCTTTGACAGCCGTAATGGGTAGTTAGAAGCCTAAAGTTTGACAACCAGACCACGCAACCCATTTAACCCAGTTACTGGGTACAAGATTTCAGATAAGAAGTCACTTCAAGTAAAATACTGGTATTTAGCCTTAACATAGTACGGAAAAGGTTACGCCGATCATGTCAGAGCCACATATGCCTGTCCACCTAAAGTGGTTCGATTAAACCGTTTAATAAAAATATTGTTTCAGCCTTTTAGTCTTTCAAAACATTTTTGTTTTATTCGCCACTTCGAATATTGAATGTTGTGCCAAGGCCTTGTGCCGAACTTGTGTGCCGATACATTTATTTTTCAGATACAATGCTCGGCATATATCGGCATCATATACCGAGGCTTGTGCCGTAGTGCGGCCGAAGCTTCAATGTCATACATCAATTATAATGTTCTGAAATTGGTAACTGAACGGAAACGTGAACGTTTAAGTTTTAAATTACTTCGCTCTTTACTAGTTTTTCCTGAAGATTTCGCACCTTTAAAGTAAAATCGTTACTAAACGAAATTATGAAATTTTATAGGGGAGCCAATATTAGAAAATAGTCACTGTTTTTAGATAGATGGCATTGATACCTCAATTCATGAAAATTTTCGTTTAGTAACGGTTTTACTTTAAAGGTGCGATTTGCTACGGTTGCTTATCCCACAGGAGCCGTAAATTTTCTGACTAACAAAGTAAAATATAGTACAAAACATGTACATGGTACATTTCTATCAGTAAATAAAATCAAAATTGTGCCATTACTTCCTGAGATTCCTTCTTCGAAATAAACAATTTTACCTCCGTTTCTATTATTAATATATAGAGTTTAAAAACCAGGACTTGAAAGTTTACATTTACTGCTTAGAATATCAGTGTTAGCCGCTAAAACTAAAAAGGATTCCATCAACTTTCACAGGCAAATATATGTCCCTTGCGACCAGGATATGAAAGGACTTCCTACCCACTCATTGCTTAAGGCCGGCGGCGAAAATGAGCCAAGTTACCCTCACTTCCCTTATTTTCACATTTCTTTTCATACTAACATTCTGTCTGGATCTGAATTCAAAGATATATTTTTAGGTTTCCGAACATTTAGCTAACGTTGTTCTTGTGAGTCAGTTTTATTGCTTCAGGGAGATAAATAGTTATTGGGTTTGCTTCAAATAAAACATTGTTAATGATAATAAGATGCGCTGTCGGTTTATTGAGCTGTTCTTGTTAAATTCAAGAAAACAAACAGCTTTCAATTAAGTTTTAATTAAAATGTTCACGCGATGCTTTCTGTTTGAAGTAGTCATCACTAAACGAGTGGTGTTGATGATGATTAAAAATTCGCCTTTTGCGATACGTCCGTACTTACTAAACTAGATTTAAGTTTGGTTGGATAACTGTTCAATAAATACGTAACATTTTCAATTCCATCACTTTTTTAATGTTTCTACTAGTTGGTATTTCAGATGATTGTTTAAGTCTATACTCATTTCTATATTCCGATACTTCAAGATAAAAATGAAAACGAAAGAATACTTACTCGTAAAATGCGACAAGACCCCAGACTTTACTTTATTTCATCGTTTTTTTTTTTTTTTTCATTTGCTACTTACTTTAATTCATCTTCGACAAGTTCCCGTTAATCCCCTTTGATTGAAACCAGTTGATTCTCATCAGAACCAGTCTTTACGTACAAGAATCGATCAGTTCTCAAGTTTGAATATTTGAATAATTTACAGGCAGGTCCGGAGGTATTGATTCTATGTAAAAATAACACGGTACATTGGTTATTTCATTCAATATGAATATGAAACAGTCTCGATAAGGTGATTGTGTTTTTTTTTTTCGTTTAGTTCCATCTTTTGTCTGCAATTTTGTTATTGTTGATGAAAATAATTTGCGGCCTGTGTCTATTTGTTTTCAATTATTATTTTAGTTGTTTAACGAAATTGGAAATTATTGTTTTGGAGTGGTTTGTTGGGTGAATGATATCTGTTTCATTTGTTTAAGAAGCAGTCGGGAGTATTAAATAGACTAGAAAACAATTATTAAGGTTTTAGAACTTACTAGTATTCTAGGTTTTATTGCCTGGCATATTGGAGCATGTGCTCAGATAACTACCACAAAAGGATGTCTCCCCGTTATATTCTAAGTCTAATCCAACTTGACTCAAATTTTCAGTTGTAGCTTGTTATTTATGGACATAATGTGGTGTTTTTATACTTTATTCCGGCGACTGAATAGTTTGCATTGGGGCTAATTTCCCCAAAAACTTTGCAAAAATACCTTTGACTCTATTATAGACTACTCGTTCAATATGTAAATTATATTTTTCCTAGACTTTCGTTTTCACGCCGAATATAATCATTCAACGGGGCATAATTAGTCGTCCTCGCATCAAATAAATAAATTTAAAGGAATTTTAAATGAAACACGTGACGTATATACTAATTAGGGTTTAGTCAAATCTGTAAATTAATGCGTAATTAAGAAGATAAGTGAGAAGGATTAATTATTATTTTAAGTAATCCTCTTAGCGATGTCCCTTGTTACGAACGATGGCAACGTAGAAAAGGGCGTTTCCAGTCTTTCTATTAACAAATATTTACTTATAGCATTAATAGTAGTTACTTTAGATTTTTATTGGATACTAGCTTCTGCCCGCGGGTTTGGCCCTGCCCCTTATGTAAAAATGAAATATTTTAACAGACCGTCAAACATAGCAATGCTGGAACGTGATAGGAACTTATATTGAAATATTAAATAGGAATCAAATATTTTGCACACGACCTGCTTGAAATAATCCAATTATGTGTCTCACAAACCTACTGGTCCCCAATCACCACTGCTCGTGCTAGTCTGCCACCACTCTTTCTGGCTTGCTTTCCATATCTTGCCTTAGGTGTGAAATTGAGTGTTATCCTCGAGGATGTCTGCCAGGGTTGCGGAATTTGTCAGAAAGAGTAATCGCGGCCCTGGAACACAAAGAGCATAAGGAGGAGCACAGATGTATTTTAGTCAGTAAAAATATGACACTCCCTTCCTCCCTCCAGAGCGAAAGGACTCATTTGATGAAAAAAACAAAGCGGGATCGCACGCATGAGAGTCGGAAATTATTCATATATAATCGCGGGATAAAAAGTATACTAGGTCCTTTTCCAGGAGCAGTTTACAGAGAGATAGACATACTTTCACTTGTATAATGTTATTATTATTAGTCATGCTCGTAAATACTGAATCTAATCAATATGATATGAGGCATTATTATAGCTTGACTGACCTATTTTAAACGGCCGCTGCAGCATGTACAAAATTAAAACTCAGTATTTCTAGTGCTTGTTTGCTCTAAATATCTCGCAGAGATGTGATTTTAGTGAGTTTTGTATTTTTTTTTTATGGACATGTTCTACTTATTTATGCTTTCAGGAAAACTCATTTGTAGTGCCCATTCCGAATATCACATGTAGTGTCCATTTTGAATACGCCAAGCTTTCTTCTCGTAGAAGTAAATAAATGCGACACGGGAAATTAAGTATCGCTTTTGACACGCATGTAAAGAAATAAAGGAAAGAATGTTTATTTGGAACTCGCATGGGAAAAACAATAAAATAAAAGCTACCACTATATAGTACCTGTGCGAGGCCAAATCTTATGAATGAGAATCGATTTATAACGTTAGGACCACAACCAAAACTAACTATAGACTTAAAGCACCAACACATGCTTAATTAAGTCTCACTATTCAAAACAAACCAACTTAATTAAGTGATATACTTAGCATAAATGTTAAGTTCCTACTTACCACCTAGCACCTACATTATACGAGTAACGCCATCTATGAGGAATTCTTTAAAAGTTTAAATATATTCCACCAGTCAGCCAGTTGTTATATTTCTAACCAATACACTGAACGTATTTTTGGGTAAATACGATGAACACAGGATTTGTGCGACGAACGGATAAGCCCAACAATGGGCGAAATAGCAGTGTATGACAATTATAATGAATACATATCACCGGAAAATTGCAGACTTCGTAAGATTGTAATAAATCTTTTTTTGTATAGAAACAATTATTTCTATACAATAAATCTCATCCAAATTCCAATTTATCCGTGTATATAATTTTATTAAGAAAAAAATAGTTTTCAATTTCAAGCGATATTTTACAATCTTACGGCGTTTGCAAATTTTCGGTGACATATACAAACCTTTCCAGTAACAGCTACTAAACAGAAATCTAGTACCTATTGCAACACAAGGTGCATTTTTTTTTCACTGTACACCTGCCTTTTCAGACAGTTGCGAGCTACATTTTAGTACTGAAATGAATTGAACTTGAGTGTCAGTCACCTTGACTGCTGATTGGCAGCTTGACATGTTCATGTGAGCTAGTTTTCGCATACGACCTGCAAGTGCTGCCATCTATTGCTAGAACTAGGTACAACTCTATTTTATTTCTTTACTTTCTTCCGTTGGACAGGTTTTTAATTGGTGTTGGTGTAGTATTGGCAATTTAAGTGTAGAAAAACGCATTTTCAAAAGTGACTTATAAAGAAAATTCAAGTAAGAAGAACCTAAAACGTGATTCCCGTAATCAGCAATTTTTATTCACATGTATTAAATACGCAATAAAGAATATTTTAATTTTATTCCATAAATACTTAACTAACTATATACACTAGAAATAAAAATAAAAATTCCTAACTAAATTAACCCTAAAATATGGCGTCAAAAAATTCATCCGCATCGCTGTCGACTGGAAGTGTACCCAAAAGACTGGCGGCATGTATTAAATTGCTTAGTATTTATTCTCTACTTTTATTTGATATATTGAAATTCGAAACCATTCCTCATATTATTACGACCTCATAAAAAGCTTCAACCGTTGCAAATCAGAAGATCTGCATTAATATTGTGCTAACTCCACCCAGATAATAACAACACTACAATAAAATTATACGTAAGTGATAAAATAACATTGTGCCGTACAAACATGGGACTTTATTGGAGAGCGTTGTTTGTGGAAGACAGCCCGTAATAACACGGCTGCATGGCTGGCGAACTCGTGCAGCGATAATATTTGTAATAAGCCACTTGCTTTGCCACCTAGGCTATGTGGCTACGTAGCTATGTGGCTAAGTTGATACGGGAACTCAAATAGAAGAGGGAAGTAATCAGATGGCAGTTGGGAGTTGCCACCTTTTTAGAACGCGTTTAGATACTGCTTAGAATTTAACTTCATTGAAGAGCATGTTTGTTGGAAAATGGTGCAACAAAATATTTGTAATAAGCCACTTGCTTTGCCACCTAGGCTATGTGGCTAAGTTGGTCATCATCATCTACCTAGCCTTTTCCTAACTATATTGGGGTCGGCTTCCAGTCAAACCGGATTCAGCTCTAAACCAGTATTTTAACCATGTGGCTAAGTTGATACGGGAACTCAAATAGAAGAGGGAAGTAATCAGATGGCAGTTGGAAGTTGCCACCTTTTTAGAACGCGTTTAGATACTGTTTAGAGGTTAACTTCATTGAAGAGCTTGTTTGTTGGAGAATGGTGCAACAATAATATTTGTAATAAGCCACTTGATTTGCCACCTAGGCTATGTAGCTACGTAGCTATGTGGCTAAGTTGATACGGGAACTCAAATATAAGAGGGAAGTAATCAGATGGCAGTTGGGAGTTGCCACCTTTTTAGAACGCGTTTAGATACTGCTTAGAATTTAACTTCATTGAAGAGCATGTTTGTTGGAAAATGGTGCAACAAAATATTTGTAATAAGCCACTTGCTTTGCCACCTAGGCTATGTGGCTACGTAGCTATGTGGCTAAGTTGGTCATCATCATCTGCCTAGCCTTTTCTTAACTATATTGGGGTCGGCTTCCAGTCAAACCGGATTCAGCTGTAAACCAGTATTTTAACCATGTGGCTAAGTTGATACGGGAACTCAAATAGAAGAGGGAAGTAATCAGATGGCAGTTGGGAGTTGCCACCTTTTTAGAACGCGTTTAGATACTGTTTAGAATTTAACTTCATTGAAGAGCTTGTTTGTTGGAAAATGATGCAATAATAATATTTGTTATAAGCTACGTGATTTGCCGTCTAGGCTATGTTGATACGGGGAGTTAAACTGATGAGGGGAGTGATCAGATGAGAGTAGTCTTTTCAGTACACGTTTACTATTTAGTGGTGGTTTAAGAGAGTGTAGATTGTCGAAGACAGCCCGTAATGATGGAAGAGCGTGCGTTGATATTATTTATATCAAAATAATATATGTAATAATATAACTTCTCAAAATGTTACTGTATTGAATAAAAATAATCGATACTTTCCAAGTAACAGTTATTACCGTGAGGACGGTTGCTCCAGATAATTTTATATCACAATATTATGTAAAACTTTTTAAAGATAAAAATGTTCATTATGCAAAAGGAACATTTCGCAAATTATCAAAAGAACGTAAAAATGAATTTACAGCGAGACAATTTGAATTAATACAGAAATGCAAATTATATTCCCATAATGGTCGCGATAACGACCCATCCGTTTATTTTTTCGAAATGTTGTTACTTTAGCGATGTTAATTTGTATCGCCATTTTTTAACTTTTGCGATTAATCGGTGCGTTTATCAGTTTTAGCTAAATGGCTTTTTTATTGAACGTGTTATCTGAGTTCTGATTATACTTTCATCTTTTTTTTGAGAATTCATTTTCGAAGAATGTTTTGTTTCCTGATTGCTACAACATCTTCTTCTTCTTCTTCTTCGGTCTTTAAGTCTAGAGTGATTAGGCTACTTCTTGGCAAGCGTGCTCTATCGTCGACCATATTATCACTTTCTATCAGATGATAATGTTCAAACTTATCAATTATAATAAAAAATGGATAGGCATTTGATATAAGACAAAAAAAAACTAACTACAACGGAAAATGACAAACTCCGTAAGATTATAAAATTGAGAGAGATTGTAAACTCTCGATAAATTGTCAACTGAACATTTGGAATACGTTTTACGCATAAAAATTTGGTAGTCTATAATTTCTCGAAGTTATTCCGAGAAATTGACTGACACAAAATACTGACATAACATGGCGACCAATCAGAGCACAAGTCTACAATTTATCCGTTTTCGTGTGATAGTAAACCTGGAA
>NDFZ01000654.1:0-11493 GCA_002192655.3 Mamestra configurata | reverse complement strand
AGGGCTTTAGAAGGAACACGGATGGGTTTTAGTCAGTAAGAGTCTGACACGCTCCACCCAGAGTGGAAGAAGTCATTTGATGATTTCCCATCCTTAAAATAATAATATAAAATTAATAAAGTGACTCTACTGTAATCATGCTTCTGCCCTTATCCCACTTTATTTAGCAGAAGCTCGGCTTGACTTATCTTGCTTCTTACAACTATTATAAATGCAAATTAGTTCTGGCGTGGTTGAGTTTAAAACATCCATCCATGATGTTTGAAACTCAACTACGCCAGAACTCCTCAACAAATCTGGAAGAAATTGTACAAAGGTTAGAATGAATAATACAGACAGAGCCTAAATTAGCACATAATTTGCAACGTTCACGCTGTTTTCCGTCTTTTCAATAGCAATTTCCTTTCAAGTCAGGACAACTTTTACACGGTCCATTCGTAATTTCTTTGGTCTTCCTCTTCTTCATTCTCACTCACACACCAGGCTTTCTTTACTACAACTATAGTGCCTATCAAATACGAATGGTACGGAATCTCTTAACAAGCAACTTCGACTCACGCTTTTCATCCACACGATACCCAATACCACCGAAACTTATGGAAATTTTATTAAAAATTGTACAGAAACTGTTTAAATCTATATGTTCGTTGTACTAAGATTGATGGCGTTTAAGAACATGTTAAATTCAAGAGGCTGATGCAGTTGCTATTTGATATGCTAAAAAGACTTGGCAACAAGTTAGATACATATGAAGTAAGGAACGTCATTCTTACTTAAATATTACTTATGTTGGATGATTGCGAATGTGTGTAGGGAGATGAAATTGGAGGTGGAGAATCTGAAAATGATTTTGTACTTATAGCAATTAATATTATTACTGAGCCTCTGAACATGAATAAACATAAGTGTAATTACGACTGTAATGTCAAATGGACTTTCGAATCTATTCTAATTTAAACTCTTCCGTCTTTAGATTTCAAAAAGCCCTTCTTTCCTTATTCCCTACTTTTCATCTTTTCGTAACGCTCACTCATACATATATTTAATGTCTGAATGTCTCCCTTTACCTTTTTCACTCCATTCTGTTTTCTGCTAGTGCGGACCAGTCCTATCGGAAGAAGTCGAGCTCTGCTAAGACTGTATGTATCTGGGCTCAAATATTCTCCTTCCAAAAGCGAAAAGACAAAGATGTTCCCTGACGTCTCGAGAGTGCTTGGAGTGCTTGAATAGCTATTGGTCAATGAAATATATGTTAAAGAGAGAGGCACCATAATGCACTGAGTTTAGCGTTTTATAAACCATAACCGTGTATCATCTCGTAAGAATCTACCTAGTTTAGTTAAAATTTTCATTTTTCAAATACTCAACTATAACTCAGTTTTACTACAGTTTAGCACTACTGACCTCAATAACAAACTAAACCACTATTTATATGTCACTAGGAAAATAAACCAAGGTTCCCAAAAAAAAACTAAAAAAGCAGCTCCATTATTGAAAATACAAGAGCAAAACCTTGGGGTTTATTAATGATAATATTATACCCTGGACAGACAGCAGTATCGGATGGAGTATGTTTAATTCATTTGACACCAGAATATATGTCTTCTGCACAGATTGATGATAAATGGCGGCTGTACTGTATTAAATGCAGTTGTCTGCAGCTTAGCAGATAAGCATAATTTGGTAATTTAAGAGTCCAGGTCACGGTGCATAACAAATAAGTCTGTCTGTACGGTAACCTTCACTGGTGCATGAATTTTGGAGGAATATTTGTTTTTTAATATTTTACAGAATAAAATGGTACCGGGAGTTTGGAAAATGGTAAGCCTGAAAGACTTATATGCATATTATTCGAACTGGTCGAAAAGTAACGATAGAAGAAAAAAAAAATAGAGAAGTAACTACGGAAAGTTGTTTCTTTTTTACTCTGTTGTTTAAGTTTTGTCTTTTGAGGCCGTCTAAGATAACGTTTTATAAAAAACTTCGTGTAACACTACAAAGTAAAGCATAATAAATAAAATAAAGCCAGCAAACTTCACATGACGCTACAGGTTTTTCTGATTTTAAAACAAAATGCAAATAGTTATAAACAAAAATATTTACAACTTAATTATTCCTTTTGGAAGGAAACCCCATGGAGAAAATGATGCTATCAAATTAAATATTGTTTTCTTTATGTCATCGTTGAATAAAACTTCATATTTATTATGTTGCTCTTCCTACGACTTGGATCTGGTACCGGAATAATAGTATTGTAAGTATCATAATCATAACTTCTAATATAATTAAACTAACCTTATATTTCTTGACTGTAGCTTTAATTTTTTTTTATTATTGTTAAGTTTTTTGAGGTTCACTGTTTTGTAGTTTATTAACTTTTCTATGCATACTTTAAATATTTCTTATTTTTTCATTTTTTTTTTAATCTTTTTATTCTGCTACTTTTCTTATTTAAAACCTAATGCTTATTGCTGTGTATTGTTTTAATATGGTGTATCGTTCGGTGTTTGTCTAATGCCTAAATATATATATATATTTTTTAGGTGCATCGTTCTAATTTTGGCTGCTATTTTGCCTGCCTTACTTCCTTACCTGATATAAATATTTTGTACCTTATATGATCATCTTCTTCAGACATTTCTCTATCAACTTCATTTACCTCAACAAAACTTCAACATTAAAACTTAGCAATTCTTACGCCACATTTTTTTGCCAACGTCTTTGGCCACGTGATCATCACAGATTCGACGGCTGTTCATGATGGATGGCCCAGACAGCGTTCTGCAGTTTTTGCTCTGCATAATGTTATCGCCGAGACATGGGGTCACCGCTGCATAATGCACGAATCTATTTTGTATTTTGATTTTCATGTATTGTGTTTGTGTGAAGACGGTAATTTTATAACTGTGAACTGGCAGGATATACATTTTAAAAGAAAGAAAAAAAGAATAACTAAAAATGATTTAGGTAGTTGCAATATTTTAGGAGCCATGCTTTTTTTTATTTTTCCGTTGCGTTCCGGGGTGACTCTTTCGAACAAATTCCGCAACTCTGGCAGTCTCCTATGCTGACATCTCTTTGAGGTGCGCGTGGAACACAACGCGCCGTCACGCGGGCCTGGTGGTGATCGGACAGCGAGCCACCTAACGCTCGCCGTCCACAGGCCGGCTACGGTGGCCGGGGATCGCCCTGCGACTCCCGACGCCCGGGGCGTCTTCTTTTTTAGCGGTGGTTTGGACGAAGGTCTTGTGTCTCCCTCGTGGGAATCTATCCCTAAATCACGATGTTTTACTTGTGATTTTAAGAGCAGTTTCAAAGGTTTTCCTATTTTCAGTCGCTTTCTATTCAGCACATTTCCCTGCAAATTGTTCTTCATTTTAACAAGATCCAATTCGAACCCTTTTTACTGTTGCCCAAAATTCAAACATTGTTCTTTACCCGATCGATAGCAACAATTATTTCCACCTCATTACTTCCATACTTCACGAGCCAAGCCACCAAAAAACCGACATACCTATTCACTGTCTGAACCAAAAACAGGCCTTACTTAATGATCTACCAAGGTGCCCCAGATTTTTTCATCAATTTGATGGATGGCCTCAAGGTGTTCGTTAATTAGCTCGACAATTAACTCTCTTTCCTTTGTTTGATGAACAGCGTGACAGAATTCGGGTTCTCGTACAAAAACTTTTTTCTTTGTCAACCTTAATTAATAAAGACATTTATAGGTATTTTAAGCGAACGAATGGTTGGTTTTGAAAAGTTGCTAAAAAGGTTTTTTTCAATTAAAATGAAAGGTATACTTTTATAAATTCGCCTTTTTGTTTTCAGGTAAGTCAGCTGCAACTACAAATTGACGGCTACTCAAATAATGATGTGAAAATTTTACGATGTATTTATTTCATGCAAGGAAAGCATGTTAAGCTGTTGGTCCCGGCTGTCAATTTTCGATCTTTGGCAGTCGTTACGGATTGTCAGAAGTCAGTACCCAAATCAGAAACCAGTCTTGCCAAGAACTACCGAGTTACTTAGATAATGGGTTGTGGAGGTCTGGCAAGTAGCCGCTCCACGTAAAATACTGGTATTCAGCTGAATCTGGTTTGACTGGAAGCCAACCCCAATAGAATAGAATAGAATGGAATAGAACAGACAACAGAACAGAATAGAATACTCTTTATTATGTAGGTACAACACAAGGCTAGGCAGATAATAATTATGAGGGAGTGTTCGAAAGAGTAACGGACGGGTTTTAGTCAGTAAGTCTGACACTCCGCCTACTGCACCCAGAGCGGGAGGAATCTGATGATTTGCCATTCATAAAATAGGCTATTCTTGTGAAGCACAAGCTTCTGTGGTGTAAAAATATGTTGGTGATATTTTTTGTTGTATAATATTGTCTGTGGTGTGTTTATTGTTGGTAGCATATACATAACTGAGTGGCCTGTTAGTCAAGTGGTTAGTGACCCTGACCGCTAAACCGGAGGTCGTGGGTTCGATTCCCACCCAGGACAAATCTTTGTGTGATGAGCATGATCATTTGTTCTGTGTCCGGGTGTAATTTGTCTATAATATGTATGTATTTAGAAATATATAAGTATGTTTATCAGTTGTCTGGTTGCCATAGCACAGGCTCTGCCTAGTTTGGGATCAGATGACCGTGTGTGAGTTGTCCCAAGATATTATTATTATTAGTATAGGTAATTTTATCGAGAGACCTAATACTATTATTTATCGCAAACCAGACCTGTGCTCATCCCGTTATAGATCACAAGCGTGTCGCTAACAAACATAGTTTCACACATGCGATTCACACAGTAATGAANGGAGGTCGTGGGTTCGATTCCCACCCAGGACAAATCTTTGTGTGATGAGCATGATCATTTGTTCTGTGTCTGGGTGTAATTTGTCTATAATATGTATGTATTTAGAAATATATAAGTATGTTTATCAGTTGTCTGGTTGCCATAGCACAGGCTCTGCCTAGTTTGGGATCAGATGACCGTGTGTGAGTTGTCCCAAGATATTATTATTATTAGTATAGGTAATTTTATCGAGAGACCTAATACTATTATTTATCGCAAACCAGACCTGTGCTCATCCCGTTATAGATCACAAGCGTGTCGCTAACAAACATAGTTTCACACATGCGATTCACACAGTAATGAACGATAAACACAGGGTGTCACCTGAGAGCTCATGTTTTGTAGGTACAGGTAATGATGGGGCTTGACTTAACTACGGGAATGTTGCCGTGATGACTAGGTGTCAGACCTCTTAGAATAATTTGCAGGTTGTGAAGTGCATGTTAAAATACAGCAGCACAACACTGGTATCATTGCAAGTGATGGTCAGTGCAAGTTAGCCTCTTATTCTGTTGTCAAAGTCAAAGTCAAAGCATTTATTTCAAATAAACCATTATTATCAGGTACTTTTGAATTGTCAAAGTCAGTCGGTCAAAAACATGAAGCTATTTGCACGTTCGAAAGCGTAGATCTCTATGGAGAAGAACGTGTAAGAAACTCCACGGATACTCCTTTAAATCATTTTATGTTTACAAAAATCCTGGTTACATTAACCTTGTTGCTTCTATATATGATAACAATGTAAAGATAGAAAGAAACAATTTATAGTATCAAATATTAAAATGAGGAGATATTGAAACTACTTACTACGTTAGGCTAGCTCAAGATAAGGCTACCGATGTGTAGTTCCAGAAAAATAAATGATATGCGAGTAAGAAAATCGTTTTATTATTTTACTTGTTTCTGCCAACGGCTTCGCCCACATTAAAGTTGAAAATTTTATCTCATGGAAACATACACCCGGGATAAAAGAAGACAAAAGTATTTTAAGTCCTATTCCGAGGTATGGTCTACCTATTGATATATCAATGGGTCTACCCATGTACCAAGTTTCATTATCCAAATCATTACTTCCGTTAAAACGTCAAGAGGTAAACAGACAGATAGACCAATATACTTTCGCAGTCATTATAAATAAAATAAATAAATAATTTCTGATTCTAATTCTGATTCTGTATTAAAAAAATCTTTTGTTGGGGTTGTCCAGATTATTCTTAATAATATAAATTGCGACACTCTTTATAACCATAATCACCATACATCACCATCAACTATGAACAAAATTTTCTTAGCTAACTTAACATTACGAGTGGTTGTTTTATATCTTCACCACGCTTCCCAACCGACTTGGTAATCGCAGATCTGTTTTTCTACACCGAGAGATGGCGCTATCCAAGTACTTATACTTCTGTCGCTTTTCCTGATAAAGTTTACACTTTAAACTAGTTCAACCAAACAAACTCAACTCCTTAACAGGAGCAAATATTTACTCCGTGAGCGTGCAAACTACTGCTACATTACACAGCTCCTGATAGCGCTAACACGTACCTGTCTGTCAGAGGAGACGTCTTGATTACTCGCCACTTATTCTCTTCAACCAATATATTATTTAAAAATAAATACATAAGTTCTTTGACTTCATTTTTTGTCCTAAGGAAGGCACCTGAAGATACAAAGTAATTCAAACAAAAAGTACGTCTTAAGTGATACATTTTTTTAACAGCCATATTCCACTGCTGGGCATAGGCCTCCCCTATTTCCTTTCAAACCAACAAATCTCTAAGTGATACTGGATTCAACAAAATATGCTATGTAATGTACTTATTAGATTGACAGAGAATCCCAGGGTATTCGGCATGCCAAACACGATTTTGAGGACCACCATGCACAAATACTACCAAATTGTCAACTCAAAATCCTAATAAAATAACATACCAATAACAATGTAAATTCAATCATGTACGACAGCAAAACAAATAATCAACCAGCTATGTATTCGAAAGCACACCATAACCATTTAACACTACTAAGAATCGGCGCACAAACTGCGTTTCGTCATACTAAAATGTCGTGTGAAAATCGCGGCTAAAATACTCCACAATGCATAGTAAATCGCTGCAAGACATCGCAACAAGCGATCGGATGAATAATGCAGGTACACGCTTTGAGACGCGGCGATAAATAACGATTATAATTTTATCGTGATCTGCAATAAATCTGCGATTGAATGCTAGTGTGCGCGCCGCCTTACCGTCAACAGAATGGTACGTAATTTTCGTTTTTAGAGTCGGTCTTATACGGGTTGAAATTTTCTCCAACATGTGTTTTTGAGTTTCAGGCTCCTGTTGATACTTTAATCAACAAACAGCTTTCCTAATACTAGTGGGACTTGCAGAGAATTTTTGATCTTACCAAATTAAAACAAGTCATCATATTTCTGTATAGAGGCGCATTCTCTTGAAAAGTTCTATACATACCTCATGGAAATGGAAGAATAAGATTACAATGTGCATATCCTAAAATAAAATCAGCCTTTTGATTTTTTTAATTGGGTGTGTAAAATTATCAATCGATGATTTTACTGACAATTTAATGTTAAAGGGACAAGTTCTCAGTTCATATTGCAACTTTGGTTTAACGTAATTAATGTCTTCTGGTTTCTATCATGCATTGCCTGTTCAATATAACTGACCCAACATATCCGCCAACAAACTCAGCAGAATATTCTCATCGTGAAACCAGCGCGCATCGTTTTTGCGCAATCGACGTTCAAGATTTACAACGTGACGTGTTTGATTTACGAGTGACAACGCTAGTACAATGCGCTTGATAGTTGGTCATAGAACTGTGATGGGAGAATTAGTGCATAATGATTTGATGGTGGTTGACTTAGACCTGAAGCTAGATAGCGAGGATAAGTGATATGATGATAAAGATGTCGGTAATATATTTATAGACCGAGAATTTACTCTGTGCATCTCTCAAGCCACTTATTTTTGATTTGATGAATTTGAGCTCAACTCCTTACAAAAAGACTGGCAAAAAGCAAAGGCCAGAGTTTTTTGGAAATGGGAGAAAGGTGTGCCCAGCAGGAGGACAAAATAAGCTAGATACACAGGTAGAAATTGAGAAATGAAAAACACCAAAAAATCCAATTTGATCTCCCATAAAAGTCTCTAACACAACTTTTACTTACTCATCTTAATGCAATTCCCTGCTACATAAATTGTTTACAATGGCCTGTACTTTTTCAAGATTGACATTAAGAAGCGCTTCCAATACATATTAATCATAGACCACGTCTCTTTGTTCCTTTATATAAACATAATAAACGTTAGCTTCCACGATCTACTATGCTCATCTCATATCAATAGACAGGCTAGATTTATGGCCTGTCTCAATAGATTTATGATTGTCACGTAAGATGACATTGCGTCATTGGAAATATCTTATTGTATTGCAATTTGATGACACGGAAGATCGTCATTTATCCGTCATGTTGATAGGTTGATTATAATAAATTCTCTAGTCTATTAACCGGTAGTTCTAATTCAACTATTTCTCTATAATGCTGCGATAAAGTCACGTTTCTAACTACAACCAACATACAAGTTGCGTTGAGCGCTACTGAAGTATAATGTGATCAATCGCTCGATCGTGCCCCGCGATGTAATTAAACGTGCATGAGAGTTCCTTGCAGGTAGAAAAGCAACCTTAGATCTAGCATTGCAATGACTGGATGTAAATCTAGATCATTTAGAAGTATAGATGAACGTGCACCGTCTTTAAGTAGACCATATTAATAATGTTCCACTAGATGAGGACTTCAAGTGAGGTACTCAAACTATGTAATCCTACATTTAATTGCATTAAAACACCTTTGGACAAGGAATTTCGTTCGAAATCCCATAAAACCGAGTCGACACTTAATCAAACTATTGAATAAAGTAACAACGGTCAGTTTCTATTATAAAATTAAACCACAAATCAAACTGCAACACCCGACCAAACTACTTGCAATACTCGAAACAAGTCTCCATAAATTACATCGTTCTGTTCAAACGAAGCCGCGTGAAACGCTAGTATGTTTTAAACCAACAGGCAATTACTTAGGCGTGTCAAACCGTCGATTATAATAATTATCATTACCATACCTTGACAGGACAGTATTTCTCTCTTCAATGTCGGTTAATTGCTTTGCAACTTTCCTGAATACAGAATGTGGAAGTTTATTTTAATTGAGCATTGTGGAGTACTAAATGTATGGTATTGGTGATTATTGTTAATATGGTTGGGGATGGTCTTACTCCTGAACTACTCTTTGTCTACACCATTGTAGACAAAGAGCAGTTCAGGAGGAGGAAGGGGAGGAGTTCAGTACATTAAAAAAATTGCAGTATTCGATTTCTTGGGGAATGCTATTGATGCTAGTCTCATCACCGAGTATAGAATTTATCCACATCTCTATCACTCTTCTTTAGACGAAGAGAGTGTAAATCATTAAATAATATTGTATGAATACCTACTTTATTAAAGATATCGAGAAAATTGGCACAAAAAAATAATGAAATGTTGATGATGATGAAATTATATGTAAGACGCTGATTTTTAACAAGGTGGAAACCTTTTGTGAAATACTGAATTTTTAATCGTGTTGGCTACATAATCGAGCTGGTAAGGTATTAAAAAATTTGCTCATAAGTCATGCCTGTAGAATTATCTGCTATTTCTTCTTCTTTTCCAAGGAATTCGCATACTTGAAGATAATTTGATTACAATAAATGAAGGCGTTGGTACCCTTTAATTCCAGTACAATTTAAACACAAAATGTATTCTTAATAAGTTATTCAAGCCTAATTAGCACTTAAAGAGTTGTCACAAAAACTGCAAATAAACAGGATAAAGTTTTTTTTTGTATCTACAACACTAATGATTGCGTGTGATGTATATTATGGCTTAATAAATAAATACGTAATTAATTTAAACCGCCATATGCTACTGGTTCTATGAATCGCATAAAAACGATCTATCAACGGTATTATACTGTGTGCGATAAAAAGAAAACAATGTGTAGTTGATGTGGTGATTGTGGTGAATTAGAGTTTTTAAGAACTAACTAGGCAGGATGATTGTTTTAAGAAAAGTACTAACATGACCATAGCTCTAAATAAAGACGTACTTAAGAAAACAGCGTAAAAAGCTTCAATCAATAAGCATCGACAACTGAAATTGATTAAGAGTTCGTTAATTTAAGGAAAGGCTGATGACAGAATCATCCACACAAATGGTAACCATTTGTGTGGTTGATTCTGTCATTTCAAACAACTCCTGAACTAAAGATAACAACCAAGAGAGATACCAAGACCCTGCTATAAAAACTAGAAATATATTATTTCTGGTTGCCATAAACAAACAGCACACCAAAATTTACCACAAATATAAATATTAATTCTTAGTTGCATGATGACACATCATGCAGGTTCAACTTAATTAATATGCAGTAGTAACACAAGTCGTACCTTATTAAACGATCCATATTTTTTTACTTGTCAAAGAAACTTCATATTCCTCATACACTGCAACACGATATATTCATTAGCACCATCTGTAAGACTAAGGAAATTCCACTTGTCTCGTTATTTAGAACTCATTAATGGCCTATTCACACATGCCAGGGAAGATTGTTGGAACATTTTTTACGCTTCCAACACATCAGCCATCCGCATAACCCATCTTTATATCTGTGACGTCGGTATTTTCTCATAGTTTACGTGTATATGCTTCAATGATGATTTCTAAGTTTCCGTGAAAGGAATGTTTATAATTTAGCTGTTTTTATGCTTTTGATTTTTTATTTAATGGATTCTTTGAAGTGCTTCATACGTTGCATAACGTCACGCTTAAGATACCTTCGTCTGCAGAAAATGATGTTATTACAGAAAGTATAATAATCGAAAAAATACCAAAACACACGTAACCATAGTACCAAAAATCTGAACAAAGATGATCTGTGGTTCAGGTAGAAATAATGTGTGCATAGATAATGATCACTAGAATTCATCATTTGTATCCATTAAACAGAACCAGAGAATCCTGGACCTCAACTATGCCTCACGCCAGCTAGCATTCTTTCTAAAGAAAAACACCTAGAAAAGGCGTACTCCAGGGAACTATCTTAGGCCCGATAGCAATCAGACTATTAAGTGGAAATCAAATCGAATACATTTGAAGCCAAGCATCATGTACAAAGTCCTTTACAACATCCTCTCGCAACTCACACAAGTCTTTCCTTATAATACTACTTTAATTAGTTGACAACTACCCGTTTAAGGTAAGCGTCAAAAAATATTCACTTGTGAATAATTAAAGGCTCATAATACGACGAATAAATACCAACACGTATTTATCTTAATTTGGTTTTAAAAAACTACAGCTGTTTTCTTATCAGTAAAGTTAAATATGGAGAACTAGTTAATGTAGCCTAAGAAGTCAATAGTTATGTGGTAAATGTTATTGTAAAAAATGCACAGTAGGGTGTAAAGATCGCAATTTGTAGGGGTGATAAAAAGAGACAAAGTGAAGCTCGTTAATAAAGGAATACTAATTTTGAGGTAAAGTGATACGATTAGTG
>NDFZ01000653.1:0-11493 GCA_002192655.3 Mamestra configurata | reverse complement strand
CGACAGGCGTAGAAGCTGGATTTGGTTTTGAAAGTGGTTGATTTTATGTAATACAAAAGGGATTGAGTGATTATCAGGTAGTCAGATAGATATAATTTTCTTGAATATGTATTTTATACTAGTTGCCACCCGCGGCACCGCCCGCGTAATTGTCAAAAATTATCCCAAGGTAACATATTCCCGGGATAAAATCCTATGTGTTATTTCAGACTATAATCGGGGTAGATTATGCCAAATTTCATCAAAATCCATTCAGTAGTTTTTGCGTGAAAGAGTAACAAACATCCATCCATCCATCCATACTTACAAACTTTCGCGATAATAATATTAGTAGGATATATTATATAGAGTTGAATTAGAAATAAGACAAATGAAGGAACCATTTTATAGGTTGGCATAATATAATAACTTCATGTACACAAAGCATTGTCTACCAGTCAACCAAGGGTGGTGGACAGATCCAGTAGATAATATCTATTGCTTAAGGCATTTAGTCTGCATTTGTACCTTTGTACATGAAGGCTTAATAAATAAAAAGGGCTGTGTAATCACTAAAAGCGATCACAACCTAAGGAAATTCCCCCATTTACAAAATGACGAGTATCTACAAATTATTTTTAGTTTTTACAATACATTGGATCAGGAGGTTCTGACAACAACTAAAAAAAATCTTTGTTTTTGATAAAGGCAGGTCGGTAGGGGTAAGGCAGCAAAGCCGTGAACTCATTTAAAGTCAGAAATTTGATCCAGAGGAGTTTCCTCTACAGAAGAACTGGTACAAAGCTGGTGGTTGGTTGGATGGTTACGAATTCCTTCTAGTTGCCTTCAAACGAAAGTCAAATAGTTTGTTATAGACCTAGCCACCACTACCATTTCATTAAATTCTCAAATCCAACTTAAAGTTATAGTCGAACTAAAATAAACAGAAATAACAGTTCCAAACTTCGTTTTCTTTTACTAGTACCATACCATAACAATAATTCAAGATCAAATAAATGTCAGCGGTTTATTTGTTCAGCAAAACCTTCGAGACAAAGTATATTCTTAATTAGTTCTTACACGCGAATTTACTTTGTTAACCTTGGATATATAAAGTTATACTTCGAACTTTTCAATATTTTATTATAAGTCCTGAATTTTGGGTCCATAGATGAGATAGTGAGGCACAATTTTGGGTTCTTGATTTTGATGATTGAAATATAAAATAATATATTAGCTTCTGCCAGCACCTTCGTCCTCGTGACTGTTGGAATTTATCCCAAGGGAACATACTCCCGGGATAAAAAGCGTATGTGCTATTCCAGTCTAAAATCTATCTCTGTGCCAAATTTCATTCTGACCCGTTCAGCCGTTCTACCGTGATTGAGGAACAAACATCCATCCATCCATCCAAACTTTCACGTTTATTGTAGTAGTATGATACGATATAAGTAAGATAACAGATTCTTTTTCAATATCAAAACAGTGTTGTAACAACGGTATTCTCTCTTCTTCATCCTGGTTATCTTTAACACCTAAACGAGGCACGATGAGGTGATAATATTATTGATTGAAGATATTATTCGTTCATGCAATGAGGATTCTTCTAAAGTTGCTACCGTATCTCCATATGTGGATGGGTGACCATCTTAACATAGATGTATCTATTGATCTATTGTTAAAAATATGTATTTATCTGTGTATATTTTATATTTAAAGTAGTGTTGTATTGACAGCCCCATTTTATGTCCGGGCAATTACTGTCCATTCCAGGTTGCCTGGAAGAGATCGCGGCATGCGATCAGGCCGCCCATTTTGCATGTGTTTCAGTTTGTTGTTTTATTTTTATGTTATTCTCGGTGTATAATTAAGTTAATAATAAATAAATAACGAGACTCCTTCGTGCCTCGGAAAGTACGATACGCCGATGGTCTCGGCTGTCATTTGTCTTGTAGATCTCACCAGTCATGCCTTGAAGTACCGTGTTACCCAGTTACTGGGATGCGGAGGCTGACCCCAACATAGTTGGGAAAAGGCTAAGCAAATGATGATGACGTATGTGAGACCGCGAACTTTTTAATTCCTATATTATAGCACATCTGAGAACTTAGTTTGTGTGATGCAACAGGGTTATTTGTAAAACGCTAACAACCTTTTAGGCATTGAAATTACACATGATTATAAACAACTTTTACTTTGGGACCAAGCCCAGAATCAGGAAAAAAACATTGGCTGTCACCATACATTTATGTGTCCATAACTAAACAAAATATACGTTTTTTTTTTTAGGATAGGTAATCATTAAATGTCTTCTTCCGCTCTGGGTGGGCTTGTCAGACTCTTGCTGACTAAAACCCATCCCTGTTCCTTCTAAAGCCCTTTGCGTTCCAGGGCCGCGGTGACTCTTACAAACAAAATAATTCCGCAACAGACAAAATGTACTGAGCACCTGATATTTCTTTTCAAGTTTTTAGGATTGGCCTCTTAGTAAAAGTTGTTTATAATTATGAGTACTTTCACTCCTTAAAAGGTTGTTAGTGATTTACAACTAACCCTGTATATAGGTCGAGATAACCGAAAGCCAAATCCTGACAGAAAGCCTTTGAAAGTAAACGTTCCCAAGGTACCAATCTCCTTACCGCGGTCCGCGGCCCTGGAACGCAAAGGGCATTTGAAGAAACGCCACCCGCGTTTCCCGGTTTAGTCAGTAAGATACTGACACTCTCGCTCCACCCAGAACGGGAGAAGTCATTTGATTTCCTATCCGCAAATTGAAAGTATAATAATAAAATAATAATATAACCTTTTATTCAGATCTATATTGCAATTATATGAAAAAATAATGCATAGAAAACTTAAATTTAATGTGAACCTTAATCTAGTCTTCTATTTGAATTTTACTTGTTTTCTTTAGATCTGTTTGCCAGTCGGCAAAGGTCCGGTCCAGCGTTTTCCACTCAGGTCTTTCTTGAGCCACTCTGTTCCATGTGACGCCTGCCACTTGTCTTATGTCTGCATACCATCTTTTTTGTGGTCTACCTCTTTTCATTTTATCTTCTCTAGGATACCATGATGTCACAATTTTGCTCCATTTGTCTTTCCTCTTATCATATGCTTTACCCATCGCCATTTAAGCCTTCTAATTTTGCAGGTTATGTTTATAACCTTTTTTGCTTCTTATAAAAGTCGTGTTGTGAAAAAGTCAGACCGACTAAGAAACCGTGTAGATTTGTTAGTCGGTCTGACTTTTTTCCAATGCGTATTGGCATGTTGCATATTTGCTAGTCGTGTTTTGCGATAAGGTCCATTTTTGGCTGCCGTACATGAAGACTGGTAGTATGCAGTTGTTAAATAGTTTGCTTTTGATATTCATAAGAAGGTTTTTATCTTTCATAATCTCTTTCAAACTCAACTTCACTTTACTAAAGTGAAGTTGAGTTACTTTACTAAACGACTATATTTTATTCATCAAATGAACGCAGGTAAAATTTAGCGTGTAATACGTAGGTACGATAATGGAGAATCAATACATTATCCGTCCATTTATCAACGCTAAGTGACAAAATATCCAATTATAGAAAATCGAACATGATCCACATACGAGAAATCCGGGCTTTGTTCTACATTATGGACGAACGCTAGCAAATAAAATTTTCATCCATTGAGTGTGATTTGGTTTATAGTCCATACAGTCTCCAGACTAAATTCTGTCATCGCTTCGTCTCACATAGTTTTCTTTCGGATTTTTCTGATGGGGAAAATTGTTAGGATTACCTAATCGATTTATATAAGTTACCAGCTTTTGCGCGATTATCTCGCGTTAAAATAGCCTATAACCGTCACCAGGGTAGATCTAATATTTGTACCAAAATTCATCAAAATCGGTTTAAGCATGAAAGCGTAATAAACAAGCAAACTCACTTTTGCATTTATAATATTAGTTAATATTAGGATAGACAAAGAAAATTCCGATTTGTTCCAATAACGAAGCTTCCGTATAACCTTCCGTAAGTCGAAATGAAAAGAAAATATCTTGGAAAATAGATTTCCATTTCTTGTTTACTAAAAAGCAATTAAATAATAACTGTTTACAAAACATCCCTCATACAACATCCGTCACAATAACATGACACTGAAATCAACCGTAGTACGATAGCCGTGCGCAATACTTGGAACTACCGGCCAGCCCCTTCGGAGTTCCTCCAAACCCCCCAGCTCTCGCGCATGCGTACAAATGTGTGTCAGGGTCATGACCTGCAAGGTCGCTACTGTTTAACTCACTGTCAGTCCGCAGACATTCTTGGAAACGCACGCTGGTTGAATCAAGTCCTCAGAATGGATTTCCAGACTTCTAAACTGATATCAGGTATGTTTATTCCAATTTTCTAAAAATATGGTTTTCCAATATGGCTGCTGTGATGTTTTCAATTTGGATGTGTTGTTCTTTTTTCGAATTGGGGCTGTTGCTAAGCGTTCGTGCATTGTTTGAGGAGGTTATGGGTGTGAGGTTTTGTTTTTTTAGGGATAAAATCGTTCTTCTTTTGAAAAATGTTGCTTCCTTTGCCTGATTTTAGAGGAGTAGAGTGTTTCAATATACATACATATATGCGGCGTTCTCAAAAATGTATTCCTATTTTGTTTGCATAGCAATGAAATCCATGCAGCCAAATAAAAGAAGTAAAACTAGAATAATTAATGGTTATTTTATTGTGTTTACAAAAGTGTTATTTTACGATTTAAAGAGGAGTTCTGTCCTTTTAGGAAATTACATTAGTTTTATTACCTAGGGGCCCTTAGTTTAAGAACTTAACATAGTTTGTTATGCTAACCTTTGTTTAAATTAGCTATTAAAACAAGGTTTACCACTCGCGTTTCTGTCTGTAATTACCTTATTGCGGAAATTATGTGTTTTATAACTTTTAAAACTTAACGTTTCATTGTGAAACAAACAAAGTAGCAAAACGTAGTTACGTGTAAAATGCCGCGAGTTAATCCTAATTAATTAATACCAGGAATTTAATTATGTGTGAAGTGGACGATTAAATTACTTATGTATCCAACGTACTACGGCTTGTTTTCTACTCTCGTTCTTTTTGTTCTGCTCAATACATATAATTTTAAGCAGTTTAGTTTCCCAACATTTAATGAATTTGACATAGGTACGTATTTCAAGTCTCAAATAATTTATTAAGAAAATTGTACAAATATATGGAATACACTTAATAAATTACTTGAAATTGCGTTACAATTGATTTTTTTATGGCTTTTTAATAGCAAAAGTTTTTTTTTTTAGCTGGCTGTTCCGCAAAAAAATCTAAGCAGATTCTAAATTCAAATTCCGTACCTATAGAAAAAAAATAAAGGTCTAGGTAATAATCTATATTTAAACTAATAGAAAAGAATAAGGTACCTGACTGAGGCTGTTGGAATCCAAGATATCAATATGGAGTAGGTAGATATTTTAAATACCAAAACTAAAAACAATTGAAACGAGTCGGGCACAGCAATCTATGTGAAGTATCTGATTGAGTAAGATTGTCCCCAAGACTTATAAATTGGTAGTTGTCTAGACTTGGCTCATAATTGGAGTGTCTAGGTATGTCTGAGACTGGTGTTAAAAATAAACAGTCGATGCCTCAGAATACTTACCTATATGTAAATCACGTGGGGATAAATATAATTAGTACTTACCGCCTATGGTACGTCCCCTAGGGGGACTATTGCAGGGCGTAGACTATTGCCAGGGTTGCGGAATTTGTTCGAAAGAGTCACCGCGGCCCTGGAACGCAAAGGGCTTTAGAAGAAACACGGATGGGTTTTAGTCAGTAAGAGTCTGACACGCCCTTCCGCTCTATCTCGAGCGGAAGAAGTCATTTGGTGATTTCCCATCCTTAAAAAAAAAAAAAAAAGGGCGTAGACTATGCCATCTAGAGTTGCAAATTCGAATCTTTTACTTGAAAATGCTTGACATTGACGCTTCTGTGCTTCCACCCACAGTTCCTGCACGTTCCCTATATCACACAGCATCATGCTGTCTAGTATCTAGTCTTTCCAATTCCATAATTTGGGTTTATGTCAATTAATGTTTTGCCAATATATGGCGTACAAAATTTACATTAACAAGCAATTACAATTACATTTCCAATTCAGGTGGCATGTCAAAGTCAATAGATAACATTCAACAAATAATTCAATTAAAAATATGTCAGTTAGGTAAACAGGTCATAATAATCTTAGATAAATAAACAGATTCATTCTTTGTTAATAAACAAAAGTGTTTAATTAGCTTGTCGGAATCGTCATACCTCTGTTTATCAGTAGTAAACTCAGCGATGGAGTAGTAACATCTATCTAAAATAAATTTAAACAGAGACTTTTAAAGGATCCCAGACATTATTTATTGAAGTGAAAACTTCTTTAGCGGCGTTGTGCACTTTTTGGGATCGGTGTAAAATGTTAAACTCGCGTCAGGACACGTGACCTTATCGAAAATTCGTAAGACGGAGGGAAAGTTCTGAAGTGCTAAATTTTTAATGTAATATAAATTGTCATGTTTGTGTACGATAGCGCAATAAATAAATATTGTATTTTGCCACTACTTTAATACTGATAATTAAAGCAATTTGTGCGAAATTATTCCCAAACCATTCCAAAATATAAAAAATGCACAACGTTAATGTTTTAGTTTTCACTTCTGCTAGCACTCCCGGAGCGCAACCCGTTGTTTTTTTTTTCTAATAGCTGCTGGTATGCTTATACTATTATATATTTTTGGGGCTATACCTAGCACACCCCAAGATACTTACCGTAAAACTTGGAGTAGCACTTTGACTTACAATTTGATTGTTTTTTCCAGTGTTACATTAACAATGAACGGTCGGTCGCAGTCGTCGTTTTTGAGGGGTAAGTAGACTTACGTGCAGATTAGTTAGAATAGTTATTTAAAATTTGAATTGAAAATTTGATGTGGGGGACGTGTTAAAGGTCAAACCTACTTCAATACTAAAGTTTGTAAGATTTTTAGGCTAAAGTTGAATTTGACAAATATACAACGTGTAACAGAATGAACGACCTGAACAAGGGTCATTGTACTCATCATTATGAACCACTTTCACTATGGGATCAACCCCAAAATCGAGAAAAGTTATCAGCTGTTTAGTATATTTTCTCGAGTTATGCGCACATAAATGTATGGGGCAGTCGATTTTTTTCCGATTTCAGTCTTGGTCCCATAGTGAAAGTTGTTTATAATGATGAGTACAATGACCTCTTTTCAGGTATTGCGTTCATTCTGTTACACGTTGAATAAACTTCAGTACCCATACATGAGAGCTGTATTCGAGTATGTCAAATTGACGTATCTCAATGCGATGATAAATCCAGTGTGAAAAAGGAAATAGTGATATTCTTTCTGTATACCTCTCTCACACAAAGGAATCATGGTAGAATTGGCACGTCATAGTAGGGGAACAGATTCTTAATTTAAGAACTGGGGGCAACAATGTTTGTGTGTGGCCCACTCATATTATTAAGTGACGCGATAAAACGAGGAAAAGGGATAATTTACTGTTAATTTATACCTCCGACATTCTGTCATTACGGAATCATGATGGCATTGGCAATGGAAATAGTCATAGTGTCGGACGTAAAAGAGTAGTATCATCCCATCACTTCCCGTGGGTGTCGTAAGAGGCAAACCCCCCTTTGGAGGAGGCCTCTAGCAGTGGATGTCTTTCGGCGGATGATGAATTCAAGCAGAAGCGCAGATTCTTAATTTAGAAGCCGGGGTAACAGCGTTTTTTTTGTGATTATTTATGCCAGTAAGTAACACGATACTATCACAACATTGGTATACGTAGGAAAACAATCGCTTGTTCTGTCCTGTCATCGTTATTGTGTTTCTCTTTCTCACCTAGTTTTACTTTTGGATTTGTTTCTATGGAGCGTAGTATGTAGGACCATTGTCTCCAAGGCTTGTTGTCTCTTAGACAAGAACGACCTTAGAACAGTTTTCTAAAGAAAGAAAACCAACAATACTTTCTTCTGAATTTTTCATATTTTGATCAAGCATTTGCAGGAGCAATTCATTTGAATTCTCATGTCAGAAATAGATCATATTGTCACAAATTGAGCACGAATCTAGGGCAACACTTAATTCCCAATTTTTACCCAACTGCACCAGTAAGAGGGTTATGTTTTAGCATACTTTTCCTGCAAAGGATTCAAACCTAGTTTAGTATGTCTGCAGCCTTTTCCCAATAAGGCCACCGCAGGCAAGCCCGGTTAAGCAGTCGACAACCTCATAGGATGAACTGCGAGAAACCACTTTAAAAAAAGCCTTTTCCCAATATGTTGGCCGGATGCAGCTGAGTAGTTTTTGGAGTCCAGTAATGTATATGGAGCGGCTACCTACCAGACCTCCACAACCCATTAATACGATACCCCTTCCCAAGACTGGTGTCAGATTTTTTGGCTTCTGACTACCCATTACGATTGTCAAATAAAAACTTAACGAGCTTTGCCAGGCACGGAGGAATCTCGGTGTGTTAAACCCAGTTCAGCATTTGCACTTGAGATATTTTATATCTGGACATCACAAGCAATTGTAGTTTAAATTGTGTAAAATAATGTCTGAAACAATTCTTATCAAATAAAAGTTTCGTATCCATTATTGTACGTGACTTTCAATTTGTTTTTATTGAAACAAATTAATTTATAACTTTTTGATTGGCGTTAACGAGTTCAGGATTGTTTTAGAATTTGAAATGTTGGGGATATTATTATTTTTATGATTCGGAGAAGTTTCTAGTTGACTGCCTAAGGTTATAACTGAACTTGAATATTTGATTAATATTAAAAAAACATACCCTTTAATTTAAAGTGCTAAGGCATTGTAGGCTGCCTAAGTAGAATCTACAGTGTTTTTAGATGCATTTCATACATGTTTGTTTAGATGCAGAAGCATTATTGTTAAACAATAAATTATCACACATCTACACGAATTTCGTTTTAAAAATCTAGTAAAAAATATTATAACAGTGGGATGTGACTCAATTTCTTTCTTAGGGTTCCGTACGCGTATGGTACCTCTGACGCTTTCTCAAAACGAAATCATGATGACTTGGATAAATCATAGTATTTCGTGACTGGGAGCGCTCATTTTAGTTCGCAGCTCCTTGGCGAACTAGTTCACTCTTTTAGTTCACCAGCTGCCAACTCTGTTTTGAGACGGGAGCTGACTAAGCTATGAGCTGAGAGAAAGGCAGATCGTTCGCGCTCTTTGCAGCTTGCTGCGCTGTTAATAATAGCTTGTACATTGCATAGCATTGAAAGATAACAAGCACATTAGTGAGTAAGTGAGCGGCGACGCAACTAGATAGGGCAGCTCCGCGCTCCCGCTCACTCTCGCAATACTATTAGGTCGGTAATTTCGAAGGAACTAACGAACTATAGAGCGGCGGATCTGAGACCTAGTTCGCGTAGTTCGCCTTTGGGAGCGCTCTTACGAACTTGTTGGTTCGCGAACTACACAAGACTATAGTACAAGACNACTAACATAGTACTATTATTGTTTTTTCTTTTTGCTCATGTGGTGTTTACCTTTAAGTGATTGTTGCACTGTGTAAAGTTTAAACGCATGTTTTTATTTTTTTTTGTAAATTAGTGTAAACAATTGTTGGTAGACCTAATAAATAAAATAAAATAAAATAAAACCCCTGGTGGCATTCTGTACATTACACCTAGCCCCTTGGGTGACAGTTTATTTATGTATGTACTAAGTGCTTTGCTATATTCACAAATTAGTAAATATTTTCCAAACAAATATTTCCCACACACCACCTCGCATGCCGTCAAGTATGCGTGTAAAACCTTGTGACATAAAATCTTGATTGCTTTATAAAGCGGTGTCATTAACACGTGTATAATTGTGGACGTAGGTACATATGTATTGTTGTTATATGGTGACACCGTGTCAAGGTAACATACGTTTTTGTACTACATGTGTTCAGGGTAGCTTTCAGGCCTTTCAGCTAATAGCTTTGCGGCCTACTTTATTATATCAAACAACCTATATGTACCTAATTGCTCCAGGTAGATACTATTATGATGCATAGGAGACGGGGCCCGCTAGGGCCAGAGACTGCCAGGGTTGCGGAATTTGTTCGAAATAGTCACTGCAGCCCTGAACGCAAAGGGCTTTAGAAGAGACACGGATGGGTTTTAGTCAGTAAGAGTCTGACACGCCCTTCCGCTCCACCCAGAGCAGAAGAAGTCATTTGATGATGTCCCATCCTTAAAAAAAAAAAAAAAAGCGTCGCCTCGTACATAGAAAACATAAATGCTTTATTATAATAATAATAATAATATAATAATAATATCTTGGGACAACTCACACACGGTCATCCGATCCCAAACTAGGCAGAGCCTGTGCTATGGCAACCAGACAACTGAAAAATATACTTATATATTACTAAATACATACATATTATATTATACACCAGGATTTAACAAATTTGATGATTTCCCATCGTTATAAAAAAAGGATAAGTACTATGATGATGTTGTACAGGAAATACATAATTGAACCTATCATTTGGAAGTTTTTTTCTTCCAAATTACTCTCAAACTTACCTATAAGTTCTTTATTCCATAAATACTTAACTAACTATATACACTAGAAATAAAAATAAAATCTCCTAACTAAATAAACCCTAAAATATGGCGTCAAAAAATTCATCCGCATCGCTGTCGACTGGAAGTGTACCCAAAAGATTGGCGGCATTGCCACGTTGTATGGCAATGCTTATTCTTTGACCAAGGTAAAAGCCAGCCCTTGGGTCATGTGAAGTGTCAACTAAGCGCCTTGAGAGATCTTTAAATAAGTTATGTGCACTCGGACCCCAAGACCCGAGAGTTTCAACCCCAAACGGCTCGAAAATATAACTATCAACAAGTTTATTATATTTCCGCCGCTTGAGGTTCTCTGCAGCCGCAGCGGCAGCGCCAGCACAGCACGAAGAGCTAGGAAGATGGGATGGCGCAAGAGTATCGACACAAGTAGCGTCCCACATTAATGGCCTACCCATCTTCCATGGAAATAACGACATGCCGTCACTTCGTGTGTTTTAGTTTATAAGTTATATTTTGTGGAAGCAAGATTAATATGTATTAGTTTATTTTTTTGTATGTTTAATTTGTGTATTTTATCCATGGGCCTTAGTTGCCTGATAATAAAGTATTATTATTAAATAAACTTTCACAAGTTAAATTACAAATAAGTCTGGTTCTGTAGTATTATTTTCATACAGACTCTAATTTTCGATTACTTTTTTTAGTTGGTGTGTTGTTCTTGAAGATGTACCTTTTTCACTGGGAATATTGCGCCATAATGCGACTTGCGCCCTCTTTGCAATGTCGAGATCAATTTATCTAAAAGGTTTTTGCACTTAAAAAGCTTATTTTCCCTGTAGAAGAGACAGACAGAGATGTTTTGTTACAGTTATGTTTAAGTAT
>NDFZ01000652.1:0-11491 GCA_002192655.3 Mamestra configurata | reverse complement strand
CCATTCTCGAATCCCCTTGAACACACGCAAAAAATTTCATCAACATCGGTCCAGCCGTTTAGGGAAGTTCAGTAACATACACACGTACACAAGAAATATAAATATTAAGATTGAAGATTTTCATATTTTTGCATGGGCTAACTGGGACAGTACGTAACTACTTAGTAGGTGGAATAGAATACTCTTTATTACAAAGGTACAACATATACAAAAGATAGATAAAGGAAACATTTTATACATGTTTTGTTTAGGGTTGCCAACCCTACTATATAATATAGTATCCTACTATATTAAGGGATCAAATACTATATTTCTAAAAAATAAATATAGTAGGCGAAACTACTATATTTTGCGTAAAGCGGAACGCAACCTTAACTAAAGCCCTCTCTGTGGGTCTACGGCGAAATATTCCAAGCTAAAATGAATCTTATTCCAACGCTTTACGAAACGTTTCGTGGTAGGGCCTCTTTCTGTTGTGTGCGTGCCGTGGCGTGGCGTGGATCGCGCGCGAAAACAAAACATTCATCTGTCATGTCAAGTTATCAACTGTCAAAGTCATCTTTTGCCTGCTTGTTTCGCGGTTTAAAAATAAAGTAGGTACATATTTTAACCACATACTATATTTTTTTAATTTTTTTGCCATCTACTATATTTTTAAGGTAATAATTTCCCCTAGTTTTGTTACCAGAAAAAGTAGAGCATGTAGTTTTCACGTAGCTATGAAACTTTTGACTTGACTACGTCTAATAAATCGATGAACGCCAGCTGCTGCACGCACGAAAAAGGATGACTCATTGTAACGTTACGCTCATTGTAATGTTACGATCATTTGATCAATGTTTTGTTATGACGTTGTCACGTTAAACTATCGTCCGTAAACCGACTTTACAGACAACCAATTTTTTAGTAATACCTCTGCGGTAAGACTAAAAAACATCCATTGTTTATGTAAACTGTGGGTAAAAAGAAACTTTATACTTAGCTTACCTTGATTTTCTTCTACGGTCAGACCATTCATTATATAAAATTTACCAGTGATGCAACATTTTGTAACATAAAGAGTTCTAGAAGTTTGAATAGAACTGTCTTACAGCCGGTTTCAATAAGGTAATCTTTAACCAACTGTCAAATTAGCTACCAACAGTAGCTGAAACGTCAATACTGAATACTTTATTTGCATTCACAATGTGTACTTTATTAGGTACTGTGTGTATGTGCAATTTATTTGTATCCATGTCATGTTTGCCTTTCAAACATGACGTTTCAGCTACTGTTGGTAGCTAATTTGACAGTTGGTTAAAGGTAGATACGTTATTGAAACCGACCGCTATTAAGGTAACCCATAAAAAGATTTTTTATTAAAATGTACCAAGTAAATTTAGATAAGGAGAGAAGGGTGATGAACTGATGATAGTATAGGTAGGTACTTACCTACTTATAATAATATAGCGTAAAATATAAAATTTTAATGATTTTAGGCGTCTTAGTTTTTTCTCTTTAATCTTTACCATTAGCGTAGCGCGTAGCGAAGGATGTGTTTGTTAAGAACCAATAGAATCGCTTGTGCTGAGCGGGCTAGGTAAATGCAGCGATTCTATTGGTGCGCTACGCATCCTCGCACATTTCTGGTGGAAACAACTAAAAATCGTTAATATACTAGCACACAATAAAGGCAAAAACAGGCAAAGATAAATCAAACGCCAAGCTGTCAATTCAAAACTAAAACTTCAGTTAACCAATTACTCACGACATTCCATTCAACCCAACATCTGAATATGCCCAACATAAACATTCAATACCGTAAACAAACCAGAATTCTACATAAACTTACTTCTCCAGTACATTCCAAACTAAATCGTGTATCAGATATAAACTGGATATTTTTTCCGACTGTTTAGTTTAACGTGATCTGCACTGGCTACAAATAGACAGGGATTCATAATTTCTGACCTGTATTTACGCAGAAGCTTAACCGAACTAATCCGAGGAGTATATGACATGCAGCAGATATTTTAAGAATCTTTCTATAGAGGGGTGTGGTGTAAGGGATAGGAGGAAGCAAGCGGGTTTGGAAGTGTGGTCGCTTGGAGCGGGAATAGTACCNGGGATTCATAATTTCTGACCTGTATTTACGCAGAAGCTTAACCGAACTAATCCGAGGAGTATATGACATGCAGCAGATATTTTAAGAATCTTTCTATAGAGGGGTGTGGTGTAAGGGATAGGAGGAAGCAAGCGGGTTTGTAAGTGTAGTCGCTTGGAGCGGGAATAGTACTAAAATCAGTCAGCCCGAGCGAGTTATTAATAGAAAGACGAGTTTTTACACATTTAGAGCTAAAAGAATAGGTAAAATAAATCCGATTTCCAAATATGTACTTGTATAAGTCTGAAAGTGGAATATTGAAGGTCTATAGTGTGGTATTTATTATCTGTAAAAGAACTTGTCTCCTTGCGCTTTGCTAGTTTTTCAAATCACACAGCCGTTTTTATATAGCCTCACTAATCTTCAATTGTACTCGTATCTCTTAAAAAAGGCATTTTTTGAGAAATAATATTATTCAATTTGCATCATCATTCAATTCAAATCATCTGCTGATATCGCCACTAGATGACTCCTAAGTTGCCAACATCTTNTTTCCAAATATGTACTTGTATAAGTCTGAAAGTGGAATATTGAAGGTCTATAGTGTGGTATTTATGATCTGTAAAAGAACTTCTCTCCTTGCGCTTTGCTAGTTTTTCAAATCACACATCCGTTTTTATATAGCCTCACTAATCTTCAATTGTACTCGTATCTCTTAAAAAAGGCATTTTTTGAGAAATAATATTTTTCAAATTGCCAATCATCTGCTGATATCGCCACTAGATGACTCCTAAGTTGCCAACATCTGATTCTACATCCACCTCTTTCTTACCAAGATTATTTTCTCTCGCTTTTTGAAGACAATCTATACTAATATAATAAGAAGAGTTTGTTTGTTTGAACACGCTAATCTCTGGAACTACCAGTCGGATTTGGAAAATTATTTTTGTATATTATAGCCACACTCACGAGGAAGGTTATACGGGAACTGAAAAAAACGGGAAATGCGCATACGAAGTCGCGGGCAAGAGCTAGTCTTCAATAATAAATTACCTGCATTTCTCAAACGCTCTCCGCTTATGCCCCACACCCCCCACCAAACGTATTACCTTAAATATTTCAAGATACAGATGCCTCGTATCAGATATCTTCTATACGTTGAGTTTCGCTCAAGTTGACTGCGCGTGAGCGAGCGAAGCGAAATGAGCACTGTGTCGTTTTGTTTAGGTATTTTGTTTGTGTTTTTATTTGTGGAGTTTTTGTGCCTTGTTTAGTAAAAGTTGGAAAGTTTAAGTGTCGTTTTGTGGAAATTGCGTTTTGGAAGTCTTGTTTACGACCATTTTTTTAATTTCATCTATTTTTGTTGTTTAAAGGAAAAACATTGATTAGAAATCGACATTGTGATGAATAAAATTATATTTTAATAACCTGGACCGACATCTCTTTCATTGATATGTAGAACATTTTAGTGCGTGGGTTTCTAATACGCATTCCCGGTGCATCTGCCGTCTACGTAATGCCAAAGTTATTGACTGTCATAAATCTAGTGCGTTTCAGCAGTGTTGATTACAATGTTATTCACAAACGTAGCGTAAATGAATTCTTGGTATGGCAAAATACTTTTCAACACACTTACTCGAAAACTGGCCCGTTCCCCACTGCTTTTAGGCACGCAATTTAGTTTGTGTCGCACTAGTGCGGAAAAGTGCATTGGTCAATCGAATAGGTGGCCCTATTCAATTGACTATAATAATTATCATACAGGCTGGTCGTCGGGCAGCACTGGTCGCCGGTCAACCCCTATGAAAATCAACGTCGGCTAACTTAAAAATCCGCGAGCCATTTTATTAGAATAATTTGTTATCACTGTTATGTTGAAATTTTATTTATTTTTCGAGTAAGTGTGTTCTAAAACGTCGTTCGATGCACTTGAACAGTGAGCGCAAGTACTACTGCTGAACAGAATGTCCTAGATTTGATTTCCGGATCGGGCAAAGGGTTATTGAGTTTTTACATCTGGGATTTCTCAGTTTCAGCCTGGATTTGTGTCCGATTTGTTGTTTGTTAGGTGAGGAGCTCGTGGCTTAATAATAACAGCCGCACGGATCGATCTTCAAGCTTAAGCAACGCTTGCCGGGGTCAGTCTGTGGATGGGTGACCATCTTAACATACTGAACCGTTGGTCCCGGCTGTCAATTGTAGATCTTTGGTAGTCGTTACGGATAGTCAGAAGCCAGATAATCTGACGCCAGTCTTGCCAAGGAGTACCGTGTTACCCAGTTGATGGGTTGTGGAGGTCTGGTAGGCAGCCGCTCCACGTCAAATACTGGTATTTAGCTGAATCCGGTTTGACTGGAAGTTAGGGGTAAAAGCTAGGCAGGTGATGGATGGTTGTTAGGTGTCAATACAGACAATAAGACTGCCCATTGTACACTTATTAGGGTTGCGTACCTCAAAAGATAAAAAGGAACCCTTATAAGATCACTCTCTTGTCCGTCTGTCCGTGTGTCACCACCGATTAACCGGCAAAAAGCAAGGTCTTACAGTACAAATAAAGGAAAAACTACAAAAAAATAAAAAGTTGAAATTTAAGGGTGTCCCCATACATACATAGTTGACGTCTGGCAGCAATACAAATGATACCAATTTTATTATGGCGGCTTAATGGGTAGGTAATGAACCCTCGGCGCACGAGTTCGAGTCGCACTTAACGGGTTTTTTTTTATATAAATATGTGTTTCCTGTTCTTATTATGAGGTGTACAATAAAGTACCTATCACTATCACATCATCACACTATCACACTAATATAATAAAGGTGAAAGTTTGTGAGTGTGTGTAGGTATGTGTGTTACTTCTTCACGCGCAAACGGCTGAACCGATTTAGATGAAATTTGGTATAGAAACTGTTTGAGTCCCGGCAAAGGACATATGATAGTTTTTATCCCGGGAGTATCTTCCCTTAAGGCGAAGTCGTGGGCGGCAGCTAATTATAAATAAAATAAAAATAGTAACATTGAAAAACTTTATTAGGAGTTCCTAGGCCCAAAAGAAATCTTATACATACATTTTAAATATGTCTATATCTTTCTAGAACCTCCTCTAGTGTTCGAGCCGATCACTGTGGAGTCCCTTCGCCAGGAGAAGGGATTCGTGAAGACTGGCCGCAAGCAGCAGAAGGAGCTGGAAGCCATGAGGAAGCGGCACTCCAAGGAGAAGCTGGCGCTGCAGAAGACGCAGTGCTCGGCGCTTGAGAAGATGATTAAGGGGAAGAAGTGAGTAGAAGATGTTTGCTTATTTAGTGGAAGTAGTAGGTTCGAGACCAATTTAATATGAATATTTGTCAATTTAGAGAATGTAACACTGTTCTAGCTTTTCCAGCTTCCAAAGCCGCTAGAATCCTACTAATACATATATAATAAACGCTAAAGTTTGTAAGTATGGATGGATAGATGGATGTTTGTTTGTTACTCTTTCACGCAAAAACTACTGAATGGATTTTGATGAAATTTGACACAGTGGTATTAATAGTCTGGAATAACACAGGATACTTTTTATCCCGGGAATATGTTCCTTCGGGATAATTTTCAACAATCACGCGCGCGGAGTCGCTGGCCGCAACTAGTATTATATAAATTAGTTAATTTAGGGATTAAACGTTACTTTCGTAAAGTGGCGCCGATAACGGAAAAGTTAAAAGGGAACCGTTTGTCTTGGTATGGTCATGTGAAGAGGAGGGATGAAATACACGTAACTAAGAGTTATGAATATAAATGTGAATGGAAGGAGAGAGGGAGGCCTAAGATAATATGGATGGATTGTGTAAGGAGTGATATGAAAGAAAATAGAGTTAGTGATAGCGTGACGGTTGACAGGACAGAATGGAAGAAAAAACGAGTTGCGCCGACCCCAAGTAACATGCGATAAGGGCAGGAAGATGATGATGAGGGATTAAACGTTTATGTTAAGTTTTGTAAGTAACAATGGTTAATTAATAAACATTTAAAAAAAATAGTAGCAAGTAGGTGGCGACTGAAAAGTTTTATAAGAGGTCCTAAGTGTATGTAGGTACTTAGGTAGCTAAATAGACTGAAACATCTATTGTTACTGTTTTATTGTCTTTAAAACGTAGGTATTGCAATTTCAATTGGAAAAATGAAAATACAATAATGTATAGGACGGCAAACTAATTTGTCTATAGTAGGCGCCAGATAAATGTGGAATAAAGTATATTGACCTTTCCCTAATAACTGTTCATAGGTACCTGAACAATTAAATATGAATCGTTTTTCATTATTAGACAATGTTAAGGATCACGAGAGATGATGATTCGGGACAGCTTTGTGTCATTAATTCCGTTTTTCAAATTAAAAATGTCAATAATTGTAGGTGGGTCAATGACCGTTATTCTACGATTATCTGGCGCCTACTATAGCACAATAACTCACTTGATGTACACACCACGCCAGCACATCAAGCTACCCGAAACTGTCAAATTATCCCAATCATCCTTGAACCTAATGCTCTAGCAATAAAGTTGAAAATCTATTAAAGAAATTTGACAGATTTTTGTAGCTTGGTGTGCTGGCGTCTACCTATAAGTAAAAGGAATATATGAGGAATTCCTGAGTCGTGACGATGTCTTTCGTCAGATACCCTTGAAAACGAGAGTTCTGCGAGCTCTGTTTAGTGTTCACTTGACGTGAGTAAATGCAAGCATTTGTAAACGCGGAATAAGGAGAAATGTTTACCACTACTTCATTGTGAAATATACGTTCATTCAAGCGCAAACACATTCGGAGAATCTTTCGTACTAATGTTTTATGAGTTCGGTTAACAGTGAAATTACCTAGTTCGCTACTGTTTGTCATAAATAAATGAATGCAGTTTTTCTTTGTCTTCAAAGCTATTTTCGTACTGGTCAAGCTCGTATTTTCAAATTCTTAAAACAAAACTTAGAAACTTTGAAAGAAAGCTGTGGGGCCTGTATATCGCAAGACTGGAGCTCCGACACAGCTTTAGTCTTAGTGAATTGGCGTAAAAACCCAGCAAAGAGAGAAATAGAAGAAATGGGGCACGCCTTTGCCAGGAGTGGGACAGTTTAGGCTTACAAAAAAAAACTTTGATGCTTGGATTAAAATTACAAGACTTTTTCACGCAGGCTTTAGGTTCGGATTAAATTCATAGCACCAAACATCCTGTACCAAGTGTACTTAAATAAGTCCTTAGTGTGGCAAGGAATAATGTCAAAGACGAAGCTAAAAAATAAGATAATACAAGCCCAAAACTGCTTTCTTAAACTTCCAGCAAGGACCAGCTAAGCAACGACGCGGCCTTCCGCAAGCTGGTGAACGAGCAAGCCACTGCCTGGAGCGAGCTGGTGGCCAAGCACCGCGTCGAGGAGTGGACCAGCGCGCGCAGCCGCCTCAACGAGCAGCGAGACCTGCTGAAGAAGATGATGGAGGCTACGCAGCTGGCGCAGATGAAGCAGCTGGAGGGCAAGCACGAGAGGTGAGAGCATGTTTACAGAGGAGTTACCATGTACAACGAGCAACGAGACCAGCTGAAGAAGATGATGGAGGCGACGAGAGGTGAGAGGATATTTATGAGAAGTAGTTTAGGAAAANGATGATGGAGGCTACGCAGCTGGCGCAGATGAAGCAGCTGGAGGGCAAGCACGAGAGGTGAGAGCATGTTTACAGAGGAGTTACCATGTACTACGAGCAACGAGACCAGCTGAAGAAAATGATGGAGGCGACGAGAGGTGAGAGGATATTTATGAGAAGTAGTTTAGGAAAAGTAATCGAGAGGTAGAAAGACTTTTTAGCACACCCTCTTTATGACGGGGGTGGGGGGTTTCATTGTGATCTCCCGGTTACAAACAGGGTTGCGACTGAGTATTACTTAATCCAATACCTAATAAGTTGCCCAACGCGAGGATTTACCTGGTTCATCCCAAGAATCCTCTGTAAGCGGAGCGCCAATTTCCAATTGTTTGAGGTAAGTCGCTTTACAGGTGCGGTTAAAGAGGTTAAAAAGCCAGTCTGGCAGATAAGATAAAACTTAAAGAGATGCTACTGAACTTAGGTCCAACTTTTAAAGTGCACCAAATTGGAGCACTGAAAATTACAGTAAAGAAAATCTTTAAATAGATTCAAAACATATACTAACTACATCAGAAAGAACCAGCTATTTAGTAGTTTATAAAACTTGTAAACTTGTAAAACACAATTTATTACACACGATTAACTTCTCAGCGAAAATAGATGAACACTTTTCTAAGATTTATTTGATACGATAAACATTGAATGGTCCAATAGATTCGCAATTGACGTGGATAAACTCGTACATTTATATCTAAACTATTTTTTGCTATGATTCATTTATTTCTAGTGAGAAACATTTTATGATTGTGCGATAAACAGATTTTAATGGCCATCCGATGATTGAATATCTGTTTCTTGTTTAATGGTCTGGATTTCGGGAAGATAGGTGGCTGATCTGTGGTATCTAAAAACATGCTGAAAAGATCATAAATCAAATGTAAAGTAGGCCGTTGCAAGTAGTTAAAAACATCTCATACTATGACGAGTAGGTACCTACATGCCAAGATGATGAACAACTCAGTAGTAATAAATAGATTTCCGTATAAATGTCACCGGAAAAAAGCAAACTCCGTAAGATTATAGAATAACTTGAGAGATTGTAAACTCTCGATAAATTGTCAACTGAACATTTGGAATAATTTTTTACGCATCAAAATTTGATAGTCTATAATCTCTCGAAGTCATTCCAAGAAATTGTGGACTGACATAAACTGGCGACCAATCAGCTGTCTGGTCTACAATTTATCTGTTTTGGTGTGATAGTTAAATTGGAAACTAATGANTATCTGTTTTGGTGTGATAGTTAAATTGGAAACTTGGCCCCTCATTGGTCTTTGTTTTCTCTGCAAAGACCAATGAGTGCTTTGTTTCCAGGTTTACTATTACAAGAAAACAGATAAATTTTAGACTTGTGCTCTGAATGGTCGCCATTTTATTATAATCCACAATTTCTCGGAATGACTTCGCGAGATTATAGACTATCAAATTTTGATGCGTAAAAAGTATTCCAAATGTTCAGTTGACAATTTATCGAGAGTTTACAATCTCTCAAGTTTTTTTATAAACTTACGGATTTGCTATTTTCCGGTGACATACACATTCTTGTAGTTCTTGCAATTGGCAAACATTTTTATGGCCATCAGTAGATCCTGAGTACCTAGATACCCGGGAGTATGGCACCCAGTATTACCAAAGAGTACCGTGCTACCCAGTTACTTGGCCGTGGTTTTGGTCTTGTGTAGCTTAGGTAGCACATAAGCAGTTGTTTTATATACATATATGAAATGTTGTTGATGTTCACCATTATCCGATTAGATTTTGAATGGAAGCCGAGCCAGGAAAAGATCTGCCGTGACCAACAAGCTTAACTTGCTTTCCGAGGCACTGAGGAATCTCGGTATGTGAAGATGGTCACCCATCCACGGACCGGCCTCAGCAAACGTTGCTTCACCCTGCAGACAGATCCGTGAGGCTGTTATTTTATGTAACACTTCATCTATGTTAAATATTATTTTATTTGTTCAAATAAATAAATTCAGGCCCGGAAAAAAATACATGTGAGGGATACATCCTTATTTTAGTGATATGAATACATCATCAACATCAACAAAAAATTAAAAAGGTTCGATTTTAAAACCATTTCCGAGGTCCTTCTTCAAAACAATTTGAATATTGCACGAACTGAAAGTTAAGGTATTTAGGAGGACCAAGTGGAGCTTGATTTTTCAGTTTACACAGAAGAAATACATTCCAGTAGATCAACTGCAAATATTTTGTAGTGGTGTAGACATTCCGCCAAGAAATCTTCGATCATCGGCAGGACATCGTATAACATCGTTGTGTTGAATTCAGGGGTCGCCGGCGGAGGTAGTGTGTAATGGTCAAACTTAACATAACCCTAATTTCACCATCTCTACTTCCAGAGAGCTAAAAGAGATGAACGCCCGTCAAGCCAAGATCAGCATGGAGACTAGCAAAGAGGTGGCCAACGACAAGACGCTAAAGACCAAGCAGGAGAAGGACAGGCGGCTGCGGGAGAAGAAGCAGAATAATACCAAGAAGTTCTTGGATGAGAGAAAGGTGAGATACACTTTGGGATCTTAGAAACGCTGGGGTTCGAGCTGATGATTTAGGGATGTGAGGAACAGAAAGATGTACCTAAGATGATAGGATAGGGATAGAAAAGAATAGAACGAAAATATATTTCCAACACACTTGGTTTAAAATTGGCTCTTTTAGGCTCGTATTGAAGTGTTTTTTGCACCCTAGCTCCCACATATTTTAATTCTTTGTACTGATTCATCATCAGGCTGTGAGGTGGACAACCCCTAGGAACCCCATTTATGAAATTTAATTTTAATTTCTCGAATGAGTGTGTTGAAAAACGCGTGGCATTTGTCATTGCAGCCGTGGCTTAATAGGGGAGGTCGTAATGGAGCCGAGAAACTGTTTTGAGGTGTTTCCTTGACTTAGGATGATTTATTTGCTGTACTATTTGTATGGTGACAATGCAATCGCACATAAATAAGTCTCATACTGCCTTACTGACACTAGTGTTTTATGAATATTTGCAGACCCAAACCATCAAGCAGAACCGCGAGAAAGAGAAGCTGAAGGTCACCCACGACAAGCAGATGGAGGAGCTGTCCAAGGACATCGATAACGTAAGCAGCATAATTACTTCCTACATCATCATATCAGCCGAAAGACGTCCACTGCTAGACATAGGCCTCCCCCAAAGAAGGGGGCTTCCCCCTTTGCAATAATCGCCACGCTTGGCAGCTTGGCTTTACTTCCTACTCCTAGGCTGAATTATATCTGCCAGGGTTGCGGAATTGTTCGAAAGAGTTACCGCGGCCCTGGAACGCAAAGGGCATCTGAAGGAACACGGCTGGGTTTTAGTCAGTAAGAGCCTGACATTCCCTCCTGAGTCATTGGATAAGTTCCCATCCAAAAAAAAAGACTGAATTGCTCTGAACTGATGCCCAGTAGTGTTCTATACGAAAATGAATTTATTAGACTGGGTACGGTTGGAAGTGTTGAAACAGGGCTCTTTTGTAACAGGGGTTGATTATAAAAAAATTAAGACAAATTTCGACTTTAAAAAAAAAATTATGTACCTACCTATGTACCTACTTTCACGTGAATAAACAGTTTTTTTTCTTTAATTGACGTTTACTTCTTAAGATGCCGCCTGTCATTTAGTGTAGCGCAGATGCGATGGGAATAGATTTTTTGAATTATAAAATACTGTTAGAATACTGTTTGACTGGCCTGTTGGTCGAGTGGTTAGTGACCCTGAC
>NDFZ01000650.1:0-11483 GCA_002192655.3 Mamestra configurata | reverse complement strand
AATGAGATTAAACATTGAATTGATACTTCAATGAAGTCATTTAAAGCAAATTACCCCATGTTTGTAATACAGAAATCAGGAAGCGGCCAATTAATAACATTAACATGGATTGTGGGAAGCTATTCATAGTCATAGTGAAGTGAGACATTATCTTTTGCGAGGTAGGTAGGTAGAGAGTTCAATGGAAAGAAAAAAGACCGGTAATCACTTGCAACCTTCTTGGAACACTTTTTTAAATAGGCAACACCAACCAGTGTTGCCTACTTTACACAAGATTTTTAATCATTCATTGTTCACTAACACCATGCCACTGTTACCCAATCAACATACAATATATTTATATTCCGTTCATACACCCCAGGTCCTGTCTCCTACGTATGGGGAATTATTAATAACTACAATTTACCGTCCGTAATCAACAAAGGGTAATCGTTCAATCAATGAAAGGATTAATCTGTAGGCTAAATGCGTGTATTGACCTCTAGGGTACAAAAAAGGCCTGCTACAGAATCAAAACAATTTTTTGTGAGTGTTTGTGGACGTTCTATCTACCGGTGAGGTGATGGTAACTTTTGGCTTCTGTTGGCGGTATTTTCCTCATCAAACTTGACCTTCTATGATTCGTAGAAATTACTGTAATTTTAGTTTGGCGAAACTTGGTATTTAGAGCTTCGAAGTTAGACCTTATTTACTTACTTATGACTAGTTGAGTGCTCTTAAAGACAAAATACGAAAATTGGATATTTTGCTCAAAGCACAAGCGCGATACTTATGGATAACTTAAAATATCCAGAGTTATATTGTATTTATAGTTACTTACTAATAGTAGATAAGTTATCCACTTAGTTACTTGTATACCTACCTAAATAATAAATACAATACTTATATAACTGATGTCCATGTGAATGATTATAGATATGTAAACGGTCTGGCAAATAAAGTCAATGTCTTTAGTACCTACTTAATTAATTATTCGTTTCTATGCAAATAAAAGTGGCGTCAATTTTGTATTCTTTTCCTATCATCAAATATGTATTAATTAATATTATAATCGCATACATCATATTTTATTTTTAGAAGTAACCAAGCATTTTTATTCCACTTCTTATACCTACATCAAACAATTTCAACTCTTTCAACCTCCACCAGGTCCTCATAGGTTTTTTGTAAAATAAAAAGTAGCTGGAGCATTAATGGTAGGTAAATGGAGAAAACATAAAACCGACATAGNTACATCAAACAATTTCAACTCTTTCAACCTCCACCAGGTCCTCATAGGTTTTTTGTAAAATAAAACAAAAAGTAGCTGGAGCATTAATGGTAGGTAAATGGAGAAAACATAAAACCGACATAACAATTAAGCATCAAGATTCGTTCCATAAAAATGCCAACCAGAAACGAAGGAACAAAAAGAAACGATGCTTACCTCCTTCACTAGGTAAATCACCAATTTGGACAATTGTTTCTACCATGATCATTCAAAATTCGTGGGTTTTTCGGGAACGGCCATTAAAACCTCGACTAGTACCTGTAACTTGTTTTGTGCTATGCGGTGACGTCACAGCTTGTTAATGGTTGATAACCCGGCTGCGATGCGGAGATGATTTGCATGCGTTCATTTGTGGCGTACGTGAAAACTTCCAGATTTGGTCAGGTTGGCTGGGCGTACATTTCTTATGGCTGGCGTACGGTATCGCATGGTGCGACGACCTGGTGCGTTGAACCAAGGGGCCCGGCGCCGCAGGTGCTTTTTTTATTAATATTAACTTGTTCGTTCATTATGATGGACAGTGGAGACTAGTTAACGTTATTTAGAAGCTCGGTTTTATTTATTATAACTTTATGCGCCAGTGAACTGTACAAAGACGGACTTTAAGCCATAGGCATTCAAAAGTTTATGTCTTTAGGCGATTAAAAGTTATTTATTTTGATATTACAGTAGACGCTTGGAACTGTGGTTGAATTGAAACTAGTCGAACGAGGACAGTGTAGGTACAGTCCGCAAAATAAGTTCAAGTTATCAGAATAAATTAGGCTTTTATTTACCTACATAGAATTTTACAACGGTTTTAATAAATACTTAACTAACTATATACACTATAAATAAAAATAAAAACTCCTAACTAAATTAACCCTAAAATATGGCTTCAAAAGAGAGTTAGGCTTAGTTAAGTTATCACTATCAGTGTAGGTAACTTAAAACTAATACAATCTTAGTCAGTTGTAAATTTTTGATTTGGTTTTTTTTTTCTAATTATTGTCAAAAGAGATTGACCAAAAATAAAATCGCTTTAAAGTAAAAGAGTATGACCATAAAATATAATAACCTCTGAGTTCACTTGGTCGAAATCGTATGTGGGGTTTAATATTTGATTTTAAGGCATAGGCGTATATTAGTGAAACATTGTTGCCAATTTTAAAAACCTCACCATAATCGGTCTTAACGGATTACATAAACTACAAGTGATCCCATTTTTAAGCCGGCCAACAATAAAATGGAAGAGTAGGTACCTACTTACCTACCTAGTTCATAAAATTTACACAATCATAATTTACTTCTTTAGTTGTAGGTAGGTACTACCTTTCTGTTACCTAAAAATATATCTGAATTGTAACTGGAGTCTCAAATGTATTAAGCTTAATATGCAAATATTCACGAGGAGAAATTATAATTAAATGCAAATTAAGTAATCTTAGCTGCCGCTTGTTAACCCATTTCAGGTTTTATCCTAGAAACGAAGTTTTGTTCTAGCAACTTTTTAACTAATAATAAGAATATAAATATTAATTACTTAGTTACCCATTTTCTTCTGATACCTTTCGATATGAATGATTTAATTAAGAATGGGTAAGCAGCACAATCTTAATAAAATAATGCAAAGATTAGATCATTTCACTTAACACCTCAATAACTTACGTCAACGTGATGTTGAATAAGGTCCGAGAAAAAAAAAACATTAAAAAGCAAGTTACATGATTTTCGCAGTTTCCTTATCCAGTCCTGAGAAATACAATCATAGGGTTTCCGCAAAAAACCTGTTACTTTTTGTACCTAGCAACACATTGAATACATTATTATTCATAAGGTATAAATAGTGCGATATTCAATATTAATATGTAATTATTCGCAGAACAGTTAGGTGTAAGTATTATGTGCCCGCTTTTTTGTTGCACGTCAGAGGTACCTATATCCGTTTTCCAAAAATGTCACTTATATCCGGTGTCCGGTAATGCGTCATTTCTTTAACTCACACTCGATAGGGTTGTCAAACAAATGTCAAGGATTTTTTTTTGGGAACGGAGTGTTCGGTTATTCTCCCATACTGGGACGGCAGTACAGAGAGGCGGAAAGGAGTTTTTAAGGTAAATCATTCTCTCGAAAGATTAATCTTAAATGAAGATTGCGATGTTATGTAAAATGTGACCTAAAGCACCTGATATTAGAATTACCTAAGGCTATTTGCAACCAAACAAGCGTCTCTGAGTTTCTTATGCAGCGATATACGCCTTCAGGAATGAGGAATTCATTATGGCTCGTAAAATTGACGCATTCAATAATGATTTAATTGAAACTGTTTAAAGTTAAGGTAAATGGCAGCAATTAGTACCTATTTATATGCATTCAACGTTGCTCTGCAAGCTACCTTGAGCTATAAAGGATGTTAATCACCGCTCATAAAATTAACACGCATGTTTAGTCCTAATCCTAATAATAATAATATAATTAACTTAAGTATAATATTCCCATTATATACGAAAGTAGCAGAACCATTTTCGTTAGTATTAATGGTAAAACCTTTGCCCTCGGTTATTTTATTTCACTTGCAACACTCAGTTTTAGATGGTTTTATTGGGTTAGGGCTGCCTGTGTAAATATTTTGTTGTTTTTTTTTCACAACTAAATATTAGGGTGTGGGTATTATCTATTATTTAAAAAAACCCTCGCTTATTTGTTATTTCACTTCCTTCAGGAATGGCTTTAAACAAGTATTACGTAATAGAAAAGAAACGGTAATGCAGAGGATTCCTTATTTCATTTTATGGCATATTATTGTTATACAATCGCTACTAAATCAAGACATAGTCGTAAAATACAGCTAAGGAAATAGTGGCACTGCGCATAAAATTCTTCAAAACACAGCAAGAAAAATGGTTCTAACTAAAATATGTTTCTATGCAGGCAAATATTACTTGGGTCGTTTGCAAACGGCGTTCAAATTGCTTATAGTTATCAGTATCACACACTTCACGTCCGAAAGTTTTTGAAAGCAATTCCCAATCCATTGCTTCATATGTTATAAAATTCGTATGAAAAACGCACATGAAAAACGCAATGAATGGTGTGGAATTGACAAAATTAAATGTGTTTCACGCAATGACTTCGTTAAATTTTATCGCAAGCACGGTTTATTTTTAAAATGCAAAAAAAAGTAGACTCATATTTTAATACCTTAATTTACATAGTAATTAAAATAGGACTTAGCTTGGCAACCCTGCACTATTAACTCAATAAGTTGGTATTGTCTATGAGTGGCTGGGGCCGACCGCGTTGTAATGGTAATTGAGTTTCCTTTCCGGCTGTAACTCCTCATTGCTCACTAGCCGCTACCAGTGCGTCGGCAGAATATGCGTTAATTAAAAATAACAGATAATAACGGGGAACGGACCGCTGTGTTAAGCTTAGATATTATAAAATGGATTATGAAGTGTTGGGCTTAGAGATAGCGCGCACGAGCAAGTTTTGTCTCCGCAAATAATTTGTCTCTTACATCAAATCTATGGGTTTATAATGAAAGTGCGCGCATGTAGCGACGCGACAGCCGGGAGGCTAGAGAAGGAGTTTAAACCCATTTGATTATGTTGCCTGATTTATTTTGCAGGCTTTTATCAATAAAAGACACAATAAATGAGAAAACCAAATCATAAACAAGAAAAAAAATGCGTATTTGAACCAAATCATACTAAACAAGATGATTTATTTAGCAGAGTTTATTTTTTATTTTTACCTACCTAATGCTTGACACCTATTTGAATGGTGATACAAAAATCTATTTTGGATAAACAGGCTAGAGATGACTTTAAACCCAATATTCGGGTTTCCACGCTGATTGCCCACCTCTAGTTGTGCTCAGTAGCGGTTTTATAAAACCGTTTCAGTGTTATGTTCGGTTATAAAGGGTGATTGGTAATTAAGTGCGTTCTTTGAAATGGGTTGGTACTTACTAGAGCTAATTTGCAACTATTTTGACCCCGAAAACTTGGGGTCCATAATGGGTTGTTTTCCAGTTATCGATGTTTTTAAGATTTTTAGAAATGTAAGACCAAAAAGTGCAAATGGTGAAAAATCTGTTCCACTCAGGACAGTCAACTGATACTTTTCAGATAGCTCTTTAACGAATGCATCCCTCAAACAAAACTTAAAAAAAAAATGCCATAGGTATGTTAAGATATGGCATTTCTTTTTTTCGTCATAATTTTCAAGCTGTGAAAATTTCTTGAAATATCTTTTACACGATACACTTCCTTGTTTAATAAGGTTTCTAAAATGGTATAATAATACCCAGTTGGGAACTTGTTGGAAAAATAAACTCCATTGTTTCCGACAAGGTAGTACTTTGATGGTACTTGTTACTACACATTTTTCGATGTACGCCTTGCTTATTGTGGATGTTATGATAAATGATAGCTATTTAACTTAATGCGACTGGTTCTGGTGAATCAAAACAGGCAAGATTTGTTTTTAGACTACTTTACGACGCATCATTTCCAAAGATATGGTTATTTTATAATAAATTGTTATTTGAGGGATTCATTTGTTCAATGGTTATCCGAAAAGTATCAGCTGTCTATCCTGAGTGGAACAGATTTCCACCATTTGTAGTTTTTGGTCGTGAGGCAGAACATTTCTAAAAAATCTTAAAAACATCGTTAACTCGAAACCCACCCAATAAGGACCCCAAGTTGTCGAGGTCAAAACCATTGCTAATTAGCTGTAGTATAACCCATTTCAAGGAACGCATTAAATTACCATTCACCCTGTATTACAGACTGTCCAAAAAAACTTTGCTAAAAACGGACCTGTTTCCTATCAGATTGGAAATTAATTGGATGAAGTAATAAAATATGATTTATTTGACGTTGCACAAACTAGTCTTGCATGATGTTATATATCAATCTAGGAGCATGCGATTAAACCAGGTTTTGGCCAATGGCTTTGCGTGCCTACAAAGTTAAATATGTTAAAAAAACAACTTTTCAAATTATTTTTTGAGCATATATTGAAATGAATAGAAACGGGAAAAAAAAATTCACTCTCCTAAAAATACCTTGTAATTTTTCGCCATATTAGGTAATAGAACGTCAGGGATCCAAATAATGGGAACGCCACTATTGCGGCGGTTGGCCCCTCTTTGGGGAGTGGCTGGAGAGGCACCACGGCGTCCTCACCTTCCGCCTGACGCAGGTACTCACCGGACACGGCTGTTTCGGGAGGTACCTGTTTCGGATTCAGCGGGAGGACACGCCCGGGTGTCAGCACTATAACGATCGCCCGGAGGACACGGTGGAGCATACGGTGGAGGTCTGCCCTGCTTGGGCGGAGCACCGCCGTGTCCCCGTCGAGGCGATCGGCGCGGCGGCGACCTCTCGCGTCCGGCCCTGGTCCGGAGCGAGCAGGCTTGGAAAGCGGTCACCTCCTTCTGCGAAGCGATACTGCTAGCGAAGGAGGAGGCGGGCCCCGCGAGGGAAAGACAACCTATAATAATAATTGTAAGCCCAGGGTTTCTGAATTTGTTCGAAAGAGTCACCGCGGCACTGGAACGCAAAGGGCTTTAGAAGAAACACAGATGGGTTTTAGCCAGTAAGAATCTGAGACGCCCTTCCGATCCACCCAGAGCGGAAGATTTGATGATTTCCCATCCTTAAAAAAAGGGATACAAAAAAAAAAAAAAAAAATTAAAAGTGTTCAGTCTTTCAGTGAAGAGGAAAAAATGGTTTTGTATGTGGATAGTCCAACTTTCGTGTTCACATAATGGGTTGGGCGTTGATAACGCTACTATGAAAGACTACGAGTTCTGGTATGGTAGGTTTTTAATGATATCTGTATCTATTCAAAAAAGTTTGTATATCTTTAATGGATAAAAGTTGGGAGAGTTTTTACATTTCAACAGTTTTAATACTGGCAATTCCGAGCAGGTTTAACAGACAGTTCACTAAAGTTCGAGGAGCCAAAAATTTCCAACGCAAATTCTTCAAACATTTTTCCGTAATAAACGCTGAGTTCAGTATATAGTTTCTCAAAACCAATACACAGACTACAAAGTTAACGTAAGCACAATGAGTCTATCGATTAACAACGGAATGCAGCCGACCTTTTGCAAGTGTTTCAATCTAGGGCTTCCAGACTAAAAAAACGGTTCTGCTAAATTTACACGGAATTTCGGCTTTGCTGCAAGAATGTTGCAGAAATTGTGTCGGTAATGTTAAGAAAAGTTTCTAATTAAAAAGTGTGGTACGNTTGCTGCAAGAATGTTGCAGAAATTGTGTCGGTAATGTTAAGAAAAGTTTCTAATTAAAAAGTGTACCTTGGTACCTTGGCTCCGTTTACATAGGTACATTGATTTGCTATATGTATTACATCCTGTTACCTTAGGTATTGACTTAATTGGGACCATTTACGTCTGATTTACATGGCTGCTGTGCCTACATGATTTTAAGGGGTGCTACTAGAAATTCTTCCAACACTTGTGGGCATGCTTCTTTTAGAAGTAGAATCGCAGACTAACGCTACAAGGTTATCACAGCATATCAGGCCGTAAACGAACATGGCCACGAGTTGAACATGGCTATCCTCACAACTGTTACAATGCAAATATCATAATAGCACAGGCACAGTTCCTGTCACGACCGCACTTCGTAAACCTTTATGCCCAGATTATTCGAATAGTAATATTATTGTACATTCTTATAAAATTGATCGCTTTCCTAAGATACACGCGACAGCCCTGTGTATGCGGATACGCCCAGTGTGCAGTGTTGCCAATAAGAAATGCTAACTGAATCGATATACTTATGATAATTATGAATAATCTAGTAACTCGACCACGTGTCCTGAATGCAAATGGTAACATATACCTACGTTTGTCAATCTAGACTAATATGTAATACTCATTGCGATTTTCCAAGCGGCCTCGGGAGAAATAAGTGGATAGGGATAAACTGGGTAGGNGTAACTCGACCACGTGTCCTGAATGCAAATGGTAACATATACCTACGTTTGTCAATCTAGACTAACATGTAATACTCATTGCGATTTTCCAAGCGGCCTCGGGAGAAATAAGTGGATAGGGATAAACTGGGTAGGTACCTAATGTAGGTATAGTTGCATTAGCGGCCAAGCACAATGCGGTTCAACGGAAAACCAAGCGTTCCGTTTGTTAAACTTTTGTCGTTCGCAAGTTACCTTGGTTATTGCCTAGCTATTGTAATGTACTCGTACAAAGGCGGGTTAAGCGTAAGTAAGCAATTAATAGCTTCAAGGGCTGTTGTTTTTGTGGCGAAAATAGTGCTCATTTGTGCCAATTGTTTTTTATTTACATCATTATCCAATTTCCCGTGCTATTCTCGACAATTTTTTTGTTTTTGNAAGCGTAAGTAAGCAATTAATAGCTTCAAGGGCTGTTGTTTTTGTGGCGAAAATAGTGCTCATTTATGCCAATTGTTTTTTATTTACATCATTATCTTCTTGTCCAATTTCCCGTGCTATTCTCGACAATTTTTTTGTTTTTTTCATTATGAACTCATTCAAATTGAAACCAAGGAGCTGGTTTGATGACCACACTTTGAAAGCTGAATAAATATTATCCATGTTCATTGGCAAAAAATCAACATTATGGCATCAGAAAGGTAGGTAGGTGTAGGTATATCAATAGAACAGTCGAGTCGTGTCTGAACTCGATATGTATTTGAAACAATATTAAGTTAAGAACGCTTTCGCACCATCTTTCATCAATTTATCGAGCACCCGTTCTTTTCAGACGTTTGAACACATCAAACATCCGACGAATTAGGACCACCATGGTTTCCAAACGATCCCACATTAACTCTCAGATAATATTAGTGTTAGCACTAACTTGTTTGTGGCTCGAACAATGGGTACGTTGCGTAAATACGTGGCAAAGCGTTGCGTCACTCACGATCGGTCTGTATCGAATGGTATCATTTCAAAAACAAGATATTGACACAAGTGTATACTGTGCGAGTACTGTGACATTGTTTCAGAACTCCGTGCCTTACTTATGTATAGTTCAAGTCCAATAACACGGATTCTTGTTATCCTCTACTTGTGTTCACTCTGCTTTCTGATATAGAAACTTGTTGTTGAGAGTTTCTGTGGACTGTTTACTGATAAATTGGAACGTGTTGCTTATTAAACGCTTAATTGTATTCGCGTTAGTCCTTCCTTTCACCTATCAACACTAACATAATAAGAGGACCTAGTCGTTTTTACTNCTGTTTACTGATAAATTGGAACGTGTTGCTTATTAAACGCTTAATTGTATTCGCGTTAGTCCTTCGTTTCACCTATCAACACTAACATAATAAGAGGACCTAGTCGTTTTTACTTTAGCGAACAGGAATAAAATTCAGTGCAGAGTCAGTCAGACACACTTAACCCCTATTTTCCTTTCCGTACGAGTATTTTCAATTAAAAAAACAAATGACAGTCATGTAGATGTAGTTTTTATTGGGTACAATCGTCAAATAGAGATGCACTCGAAATGAACGCCATTCACGTGTGAAAGGCGTTGCAGTGCGTCATGTCTATGCTAGTTTGCATTCCTCTCACCGACAAGCGGTTGGCGGTGTTGCCATGCTCGAGAATATATATAGTTCTTAGTGTTAGTGTTATAGGTTAATCCCACAGATGAAATTTAAACTTTTGGATGCCAGAGCATAAACGCATCGGCGTGCCCACGATGCCAAGCCACAAATTCGCCGTACCTAAGTTTTGTCACATATTTGTGACGTTTGGCGTACAGAGCTCGCGCTTGATTGTCACGTATATGCGACAAAGGCGTTCAAAAGGTTAACCTTACAATTATTATTATAGGCGTTATTACAATGTTAATCATTACCAAAATCATATATTTTCCCTATGTTGTTTACAATGGCTTCATTTAATAAACCTAGTAACCAAACATGAGGAAAGTTTAAAAAAATAAATCTACTTAGGTAGGTACCAATTTTTTTTAAATCTGTCATTGCACATGGCAACATATACCGGCGCAGGCGCACCGTGAATTTAGAGAGCCGCTACTGAAACAATTGTCATTCCTTATTAGCACTGTCTAGCGGCACATTTTGCTCTAACGACACGGTTATTGACACTGGCCACGCATAAACACGCGAACATGGAATATTTATTTTTTCTTTCGGAAACTTGAAAAAGTATGAATGAAAATAGGCCTTTGTTGCTGTAAGCCTATTCTTTTTCATGTGTTGTCAATTGATTCGTTTGGCTGTTGTTATTTCCGCCAAAAAGTAATTGTTCAGAAACTGGGTGTCTTATGCGATGACATGCAAAATACACTGAAGATTAGAGAATCCCTTCGTACCTAGCGTACCTTTCTTTGATCACTCTTAACTTTTACGAACATCTACACAAATCGAATGCCATGATTGCCATGCCATTTAAAAAAAAACTCCTGCAATCTAGTTAATTAAGCAATAAAGTACCCTGTCAAGGACCAATTTGCTAGGTAAGTATCCTAATTAATAGACTCATTAGTCTGGTTTGTAATGAGGAAGCTAATTCCACTTCACACCTCGATCTCTAAGAAGGAATAACTCAGCGGCTAGCCGCAGAATTTCACCAATTTACAGCAAATTGAAAACGAGCGGTGTAATTTCAGTCGGTTTTCCTACTATTATTTTCTATAGAACGTTGACGATGTTGGCACGAAAAACTTTTAAAATGGCAACGTAGTTTTGCCAGTTGACTTTGTCAGTTGTGAATGTAGTGTTGCTAGTAAATTAAAAAAAGTGCTGCGGTATTTTATAAATACGCAGAAATAAGCGGATCGTATTAAATTAACTGAACCCGGACCTCTCCAAGCGTAAAAAACGTTGAAACAAATTACAGATTAATTAAATGAATCTGTAAAATTTGTCGTACGCTACTTAAATCCCTTAAGTGATTGCAATTTCTCAGTGTTGTCTCATTCAGAATTAAATGTGATAAACTTTGATAAGGGATACACAAATTAATGTTTTACGATTGCACTTAACAAAACCTAGGTCGACTACTTACTGGGACTGCGACGGAGGTTAAACTCGCTATTAATAACTTATCTCAGCGTAAATTATTTGGGGTTGCGTTCAGCATGAACCTGATTTATTGCTGTAATAAAACTTGTGTGTGTGTGTGAATTAGCTACTCACCAAAAATGTTCATATTTTATCATACCTACAACTTTAGTTAT
>NDFZ01000649.1:0-11481 GCA_002192655.3 Mamestra configurata | reverse complement strand
TTGATGAAATGATCGTAACGTTACAATGAGTCATCCTTTTTCGAGCGTGCAGCCGGCGTTCATTGATTTGTTAGACGTTGTTACGTCAAAAACTCAATATACTTTTGTGGAAATAATTATTAATGAAATAAATAGCCTGACCCATCACTCCTACTTGCCTGTACCTGACGTAAGGGGTCATGGTTGGCGCAGTGGTTGAGAGATTGACAGCTGCGCTGTGTGTTGCGGATTCGATTCCCGCACGGAACCAATATTTTTAAGGCCTACAGATAGTTGTACCGGGTCTGACTATTCGTGTATGAGATTTATATGTTTGTAAACCCACCCACGATACAGGAGAAATCCTAGTGTGGGGCAACGATTAAAAAAAAAAGACCCAAATTCTTCATTTTTGTCGTGGTATTGAACTTGATGAAGAAAGATTAAGCTGTGTTGTTTAAAGTAGTCAAGATGATGTTAGGGGTGATGAAATAAATCTTGATACTAAGAACTGTTCAGAACATTCAGAAAACATTGGCATAGATTTGTATTAACTCCAGAAATTCCAGCAAACTTCCGAATGGCATTATATTAATCCAGTTGATGCCCTAACCTTCATTTAAACAAAGTTATTTCAGCACCGGTAGACATAACGGTGCGCTAAATATACCGACGACAAGGTTTACCGACAGAATGGCGCAGGCGCAGGTTGATAGGGACTAAATTAAATAGTTAATAGACAGTCCGTAAAGACAGACGGCTGGGAGCTGTGACGTGGTGATCTCATTACTGAGGCCGTGAGATGAGCGGGCATTTGTCGAATTACTATTTTTTATTATTTATTTATTGACCTAACACAGTTATCATGATCTGCCTAGCCTTCGTTAACTATGTTGAAGTCGGCTTCCATTCTAACCGGATGCAGTTCAATAGCTCCCTACCAGTATTATTCGGAGCGACTACCTATGTAATTCTAACTCAGTTACTGGGTGCAGCCGAACTGAAGTGGCAGTGGGCAGGGCACATTGCTCGCAGAGCAGATGGTCGATGGGACCGAAAAATTCTGGAGTGGCGACCGCGTACCGGAAGACGTAGTGTTGGAACGCCTCCCACAAGGGGGGACTGTAACCTGGTGAGGGTCGCGGGTAGCCGATGGATTGGAGACGCACAGGACCGGTTATTGTGGCGATACTTGGGGGAGGCCTATGTCCAGCAGTGGACGTCTTTCGGCTGATATGATGATGATGAGCTCGATACGCTTTAGTTAGTTAGTGGACTAACTTAAAAATCAGTTATAGCAGTTGAGATTTATAGCTGTTGAACATCCTGAGTTTAATTCCCAGGTTATGCAAAGTGTTATTAGGTTTTTATTATTAGCAGCCTCGCTACTACTAAATCATAATATGTATCTACCTATCGTATAATGTTCCCACTGTTGGGTACAGGCCTCCTCTAGGTGACTCGGATTGGGCATGCATGGGCAGAAGACTTAGTTGTCCCCTCAAAAATTCACGTCTGTATCATTGTTCTGCTAGTATGGTCAACATGACCTATTCTAAACATGCAAAATAATTAAGTCCCGAAACAGGAAAAACAGAGGTAATGTCAAAATAATTATGGTATTCATTAATACGAATGTTTTACTCTGTGCTGTTTATGCAATAATGTGTGCACTGACAAATTACACCGCTAATTGTGAGGCCACACCGCGCTCGCATCATTGCCAAGGTTTCAGCTCTGACGGACGCGGGAACACCGGCCTATAGTACATAATATTATGTATTACATTATTTATATTCTTCCGATACGGGTTATTTTTAAATGTTGTGTTGGTCGGCTTGTGGCTCAATTGCTTGTACGTTGGTCCAAAATTAATAGTTATAAAATGGCGCAAGTTGTCGTGCCAATGTTTATGGTTGTCGTAATTTAGAGACTCAGAAGATTTTATTCGCCTTGAAGATTGTCAGAAACATATCTGAAAATCTTTAAGGCGAATAAAATCTGAAACAGAATAATTTATACTAAATGTGTCAATTAACGTTATAGCAATTTTGGTGATTTGTCGTATAATATGTGCTTGGATTTTCCCTACTTTGGCCAACATGATCATCATCAAGTTCAGTGGCTCCCAAACTTTATTTGACCCGGGACCACATTGATTTCTTTGTTACTAGCGGGCCAGCAGGGACCAGAAATGAAGACGAAGAAAAATAAACTTATATCACATAAATATTAAAAACATGTGACAAAGGTCTTATAAGGAGCATATGGTCATAGCTAACACAACAGTTCGGATAAAAATTTAGAAACAGTTTGCATCAATGAGGTGTGACGCCATTGTTTTACTATTGTGTCTACTATGTCGATGAAGGTTTAATGCGATGAAATTATTGATATTTTAAATCTTTCACGGGGCATATTTTGGTCCTTGCGGACCACCAGTGATCCGAGGACGACAGGTTGGAAATCACTGTCCAATTTCCTAGCCGTAGCCCGTAAGTCGTACATACCTAACTTTGTTTCATAACTATGCAACACTCGCAGTAGCCTCTCGATATCTATATTTTACCTGTTTTAGTACGTAAACATAAAGTAGTTTTTGTTTTCAGTTTAGTCTTGAACTACATAGCAGACAGATGCAACACTGATCTCATATGCTTGATGGATTGCAGGTGTTGTCACATAAAATATCAGATAACTGGCCAGTTGGTACGTAAAGTTGTTGCTGCCAACTACTGAAAATGGATTGGTTTCACGTAACTAATTTAGTATTATACATGTAACATTGTATTTAGTAAAATTCCATTATGGTACTAGCAGAATCGACAGACGGTGCTTTATTAATCTAAACTAAATAAAAAAGAGCTTCTGAATGCACTTTTGGATGGCAGATGAATTTTAAAACATATGGAACAATGGATCTTGAGTTCCTTTCGATTGTTAAAGAATTAGCTATTAAATGAGTTACACAATTAAGGTGCAGGTTTGCATAATCCATGATTCATCATCATCATCATCATATCAGTCGAAAGACGTCCACTGCTGGACATAGGCCTCCCCAAGTGTCGCCACAACAACCGGTCCTGTACGTCCCGCATCCATCGGCTACCCGCGACCTTCACCAAGTCATCAGTCCACCTTGTGAGACAGCTTCCAACGCTGCATCTTCCGGTACGCGGTGCCACGCCAAAACGATTCGGCTTCATCGACCATCTGTTTTGCGAGTAATGTGCTTTGCCCACTGCCACTTCAGTTTGGTGATCCTTCGGGCTATGTCGGTAACCTTGGTTCTCTTGCGGATCTCATCATTATATTCCATCATCTGCCTAGCCTTTTCCCAACTATATTGGGGTCGGCTCCCAGTCAAACCGGATTCCGGACTGGTGTCAGATTTTCTGGCTGGCAAAACCATGGTTGTAAAATAAAAAATAGCTTTACTACTGAAACAATCTTGCAGAAGACTGAATCGAAGTTCATGAATATTAACCACGGAAGAAGAAATTAAAAGTATCTGCAGCTGAGATCACTTATGATAATATCAGAAATATTACATCAAATGAATGCTTATCGCTATTAAAAGTAATTAAACTGTTATTGAGAAAAACGTGGTACATTTTATTATATGAGCTGAGGTTTTAATTGAAGAATGCAGTTCGTGTCCTTGGAATAACTTCGTGAGTTTATTGCGTGGTTCGTGGCTTTTTAAACCGAGGGGCTAGTGGCTACCGGTTTGATATGATCACCAGTTGATTGACAACTGAAGTTTATGACCATCATAAGATGTAGGTAACGATTAAATTATGTTTCTATACAATGTTAGGAGGAGCTCGTGGCTAAAGAATATCAGCCGCGCGGGTTGATCAAGGTTAAGCAACGCTTGCCAAGGTTGGTCTGTGGATGGGTGACCATCTTAACATACCGAGTTTCCTCCGTGCCTCGGAAAGCACGTTAAGCCGTTGGTCCTGACTGTTATTTGTAGATCTTTGGCAGTTGTTACGGATTGTTAGAAGCCAGTAAATCTGACACCAGTCTTGCCAAGGAGTATCCGTGTCACCCAGTTAATGGGTTGTGGAGGTCTGGTAGGCAGCAGCTCCACGTAAAATACTGGTATTCAGCTGAATCCGGTTTGACTGGTAGCCGACCTCAATATAGTTGGGAGAAGGCTAAGCAGATGTTGTAAGAACTTTCTTGCCATGGATTGATCAAGACGGTTCAACCAAACCAATAGGTACTCTTAATCACACCTATAGATTGCCTTTAGACTACTAGACCGTGTACGAAATGCCGAGATCCGAAGACGTACGTAAGTCTTCGAAATTGGAAAACGATTCACTGCCAGGACACATGACGAGGTGCCTGAATGACAGGTGGAGAAGAGCAGTGACGAAGTAGCGTCCAAGAACTGCTAGAAGGAATGTTGGTCATCCGGCAGCGAGATGGACAGATGATATTGTTGCCATCGAGGATAGAACCTGTCTGGTGGCGATTGACACAAGAAAACAAAGGACCAGTTGTGCGTGCTGTCAGGCTGTTGATGATAATGATTGGTACGTACTGATGACGGAGGTGCTGTTCGAAAGACCAGGGTGTAAAAAGCTAGTCAATATTATGGTGTGAGTGGCATGGTGTATATTGTGAGCTACCTACAATTAAAAACTAGGTAGTATTTCCATTTTCAAGACCCTATTTTATCAAGACACTATTTTAACAGCTCATGCACATACATAAACATTTTAAACGTAATATTGAAAACTCACTTATGCCAAGAAATTACGAGAATGCGGGAGCATAGAGAATCGCTATGAAAATTTAAGTTGAGCGTACCATAGCATTGGCAAGAGATCGAGGTTAAGTCGAAATATTTTTAATTTCTGTACGCTGAAAACAGCTGGGCAGGTTTTTATTGTTTTCACGGCAATTTTTTATGGTTTTTCCGCATGCGTCTGCGAAAACGTAACCGAGTCAGTTGTTTGAAGTTTCGCGAAAAAATGCTATACTAGTGTTTGTTTATTTTTTTTCCAATTGCGCCTGCAACTAATGCACCAAAAGATATTTTAGGTTTCCTTTGATCACTATTTACGATACAAACAAATAATACAAACACTTGCCAAAGAATTCCATCGCGATAAATATTAGATATTAATAAAATAATAATAAATAACAAGCCTATTCTGTCACCGTTAATCAGAATACTAAAAATAATTGTTTCCTAAAATGCTTCTTGGTAAGACGTTGGCAGCTCGCAGGTGATGGTGTTATGCAATGTTGCACAATTAGTCAGACACCCTTGAACGCGGCGCAGAGTCAAGGTGTGCACTTATACTGCATAAACTCACATCCGAGTAGGGTGACCATGAGGTGAAATTTCATGGGGATAGAAGGATTTTTAGTATGCGTGGTAATGAAAATACTTTGTCAATATGGTAAATATGTTTGGTTATCGAAAATTGGCATTCGTATAGACTATGAGCTGGATAATTTAAAAGTGAAAATACTTTTTAATAGGGGTTATATAAAAAGATTTTTTTTAAGATTAAAATTGGCAAACGTGTGAGCTAAACGTTGAGCTGGATTAGGCCATATGATACGTTTATCCCAGCAGTAAGTACTTTCGCGTGGTATAATTTTCGAATACTACACGTTTAAAACTAGTATTGAGATTAAAAAAGAAGCGTATATATACTAACTCAAAAGATATCAATGGTGTTCAACTCATTTGCTTAAGTATCAATCAATGTGGCAATCACTAAAAATTTTACGTAATTTTTAGGGGTATAATACATTTCTAATTCCATTTGAAAAGTTTATATAGGAACACGGATGGATTTAAGTCGGTAAGAGTCAGACACGCCCTTCCACTCCACCCCGAGCAGAAGAAGTCATTTGAAGATTTCCCATCCTTAAAAAAAAAGGCCACAGTAGTTACGTATAACTATCTTTTTGCATAAGGTGTTATACCTACCTACTTCAAAAAGCCAAGTGCAGTTGAAACACGCGGTTTCCTGCGATAATAATAAATCAATTTATCGATGATGCCACTGATAACCTTCCACACTTGACAACAGGAACTCATCATTATCTTGTCGACTTATAATCTAACAAGTAATTAAATTAAATTGTTTAAATGTAAACTGCGGCGTCTTTGAACTAAGATTACATAATATAGTGATATGGTTTTTACACTTTTTTCAGACTGGCGTAAATTTTTGAAAGAACGCCACATTCAAGGATCCTTAAGCAATGAGTCGAATAAAATAAAATAAAATGTTTATTTGTACACAGAGACAGACATAAGTACACAAAGGTTAGGGAAATACTGTACAATAGAGACACATTAAAGGGCGAACTGATGCCTCCTAAACTAGGCCACAAGCCTGTGTTTTAGGAGCCAATGGTCCTCTAGGTGGAATGACATACTACTGGTAGTAACTGTCGTGCAAGTACTTATAGTTACAAAAATATAAACTGAGCAAACATGCCTTAATTCTAACATATTATTAGTTTTATTAAGATACAATGGTAATAAGATTACCTACCATTGATACATTTTGAAAGAATGTTATTGCTAACACGTTATTGCAGTAAATAAATTTGAATGCCTTTTTCTTTCTTTTTACGTTTACTCGATATAAAAAGTCTATAATTTTGATATTGCAACCGTATTCATTGTGAGGTTTACGTAGTCGAGTAGATGAATTTTTAAACATTTGAAGTAATGGATCTGGAGTTCATTTCTATTGTGACAGAATTTGCGAATTTATGACTTTTTTTTAATTTAAAATGGGTTTGCTCTTGACTCTAGTCTAGGTCATAGATGACAGAGACAAAGTCGACGTCGACTAGTTTTGAAGAGATTAGGGTGCTGTTCATTTATTAGAAATCATCAATGTACTCACTTCTACGAGATTTACAAAATAAATGCGAGTGAGTACCTAATTAAGAGTATTTTTGCAAAATAACCCAGCCAGGTAGCACAATTCTGGTTACCCCAAACGCTTAGACAACATTTTATTTGTTATTTATGTAAACTAAGAAACGAGTCCTGCACTTGGTAATGGTGGTCGCACCGGTTCACACCTATTGCTATGTTAAACAGATCCCCGCAATTACTGGATTACGAACTATCACCGGATGAGCGAGAATACTAAGATAATTAAATTGCATTCCCACTGTTTCCATTTTATGAATTGTAAACTAGTATTTTTAACCGACTTCAAAAAAAGAAGGAGTTCTCAATTCGATTGTTTTTCTTTTTGTATGTTTGTTCAGCGATATTTTCGCAAATTGTCAATCGATTTGGATGATTAGTTTTTTGTTTGGAAGACTATTTCTCCATACTTCCACAGCGAAGTATAAAATAACTTTAATTTCGAAAGTCGGTGTCAAAAAACGAAGAAACAACCATAAATACCGACTACCCGAAATTAAAGTTTTTTTATACTTTGTAGATAGTTTTTTTTTTTGTTTGGAAGTTGGTTGTATCTCTTGTTAAAAATAAAATTCGTCCGTGTGTAAAGTACGCATATACAGGACGATATTATTTCCTTTGCTAATAACAAAATATATACATTGCCACCGTCAGCCAATCAAAATCAATTATTTTATGAGATGAACATGTTTTTTACCCCGCTTTCCGCTAGCTTCCGCTTTCCGTCTGTCTGTCAGCGGACCTCATGAACCATACAAGAAATTAATTTTATTTTTAGATTTCAGGTACGGAACCTTTCGCATGCGAGTTTGCCTCGCAATTGGCCGGTCTTTTTTTGTTTGACAAAATAATTCGACAAAAAGTACTGAGCAGCTGATTTCTTTTAGCGATTTTTTGGCAGTTCCCATAATAAAAGTTGTTCATAATGATGAGTACAATGACCAATTTACAGATTTTACATTGAACGTCATGTTTTTTAACCCTGTTACTAAGCCTCCCCTTTCCATCTGTCTGTCAGTGGACTGTACCTCATGAACCGTAACAGGGAGAATTAAAATTTTAAGAGCAGGTTTTGATTTTATTCTATAACACGTTCTACGTGAGATTTGACCCGTTTGCTTTATTATTATTATTTACTAGTTGCCGCCCGCGGCTCCGCCCTCGTGATTGTCGAAAATTATCCCAAGGGAACACATTCCCGGGATAAAAAGTATCCTTTGTGTTATTTCGGACTATAATCTACCACTGTGCCAAATTTCATCAAAATCTATTCAGTAGTTTTTGCGTGAAAGAGTAACAAACATCCATCCATCCATCCACACTTACAAACTTTCGCGTTTGTAATATTAGTAAGATTTATTATTGGGTACACCAACAGCAGTACATACACAATTAAGAGCATAAAACAAAAACCAAAANGACTATAATCTACCACTGTGCCAAATTTCATCAAAATCTATTCAGTAGTTTTTGCGTGAAAGAGTAACAAACATCCATCCATCCACACTTACAAACTGTCGCGTTTGTATAATATTAGTAAGATTTATTATTGGGTACACCAACAGCAGTACATACACAATTAAGATTTGCTGGTATAAATGCCTANCACAATTAAGAGCATAAAACAAAAACCAAAATATTAGTGCTGGTATAAATGCCTATTATGGGTATGTATACCCATAATAGGCATTTATACCAGCACTAATATTTTGTCCATCCATCCACACTTACAAACTTTCGCGTTTGTAATATTAGTAAGATTTATTATTGGGTACACCAACTGCAGTACATACACAATTAAGAGCATAAAACAAAAACCAAAATATTAGTGCTGGTATAAATGCCTATTATGGGTATACATGGCTATAAAATATATTTTATTTTACTTTACTTTATACCAAGACAATAAGCTAAATCGTAATAAATAACAAAATTAACAAGACCCTTCTAGTGAAGGAGCTGATAGTAACAGGTACTTTAACATATTAATACAGTTTCTACTTGACAGTACTCAGTACATGAAGACGTTTCCTACAGTTGACGCAGCGAGATTAGGTGTTTCAAGTGTTTTAAAGGGCTTTCATTTCAAGTGTTGGGGTACGGAAACCATTTGTAAGAGGGTACTACATTGTTGCGGAATATTGTGAAGAAGCAGAATGTAGTTTTAAACTTATGTATGATTTAGTTTTGGTTTAAACTTTGTCTATTATGGATCGCCACTACCAGGAGTTCTGTATGGTGTCGGACGTAAAAGAATAGCACCATCCCATCTCTTCCAGTGGGTGTTGTAAGAGAGAATGGGTAGCAGCATTCTCTGTACATTGCAACAGCTACACTGCGATCGCCAACCCGCCTGCCAAGCGTGGCCCTCTTCTACTTGGGGGAGGCCTATGTCCAGCAGTGGACGTCTTTGGGCTGATATGATGATGACGAGGTTGTAAAAAGCTTGATATAATCTGACACCAGTCTTGCTAATAGTTGCCGTGTTACCCAGTTGCTGGGTAGGTAGCTGAATGCGGTTAGGTAGGAAGTCCAATTGTCGCCAATTGCTGATTTTTGATGCAGCTTGATTTTTTGACTAAAAAAAACCAACAGGTTGCACTCCGGGAGTGCCGGCAGAAGTGAAAACTTGAACATTAACGTTGTGCATTTTTGATATTTTGCGAATATAAAATATATTAATTTTGCGGCGGTCTACTCTCCCTCCGTCTTAAGAATTTTCAATCAGGTCACGTGTCCTGACGCGAGTTTAAAATTTTTTACCCATCCCAAAAAGTGCAGAACGCCACTAAAGAAGTTTAAACTTCAAAACTATTTTTATCTAGTTTTAAGGTTTGCGCATCGTTACAGTTCGTGCAGAACAGAGATGAATCACGTTCATAAATAAATAAATAACCANAGAAGTTTAAACTTCAAAACTATTTTTATCTAGTTTTAAGGTTTGCGCATCGTTACAGTTCGTGCTGATTCCAGAACGGAGATGAATCACGTTCATAAATAAATAAATAACCGAACATTATTTTCATAACAAAACACTATGTTACAAAAACAATAAAGACACACACACGACACGTGTGGTCCCTCCTCTGACGTAGTGCACTTTGGCAGTAGTTCAAATGGCAGTGACGTGACGTTGATCTGTGACGAGCCTGCTGCATGCATTGATAGATTACTAATGTATGTTTGTATTGGGTTTATCTTTGATGGTATTACCGTCGTTTAGGGACTGTGTTGTTGTTATATATTATCTAACGTGGTTCTGAAAGCTTTAGTTTGTCAAGATTAGTGAGATAAAGACTGGTTGCCATGGAGGTGAAATGGAAACTATAAGCATAAAATTGTCTTTTAGGTTATGTTAAAATACTTATAACAAGCAAATAAGTCAAGGACAAAGTTATCCAATGGGTCTTGGCCAATGGGTATGGCGTTTAAAGGTCACAGCACGACAGTCGTGGGTATACTGTTGTAGAGTCTCTGAACTTTATATCTAACTACTCGTACAATATTGACAATCATAAAGAGCACATCATCGCCAGACGGGTTGGGGTCGTTTGATTTCTAGTAGACTAGCTTTCACCCGCGATGACGACGGGAAAAAACCGGATATGCGCGTACGAGCGCATATCCGGTTTTTTCCCGTTCCCGTAGGAATTTCGGGAAATCTTCTCTTAGTGTTCCCCTGCGGAGAACCCATAGGGAAGCTACATGCCAGATTTCAACTTTCTACGACCAGTAGTTTCGGCTGTGCGTTGTCTGTCAGTCACTCAGTCAGTCAGTAACGGAAGAGTTCAATATGTATATTGATTGATATAGTAGATAAGAAAGTATTGCCCGACTCTTCGTATTACGATTGCTAACTAATTTTACATCATACAAGAAGTCGATTAAGATGACCACACTCTTGACGCCTTTAGGGGTTGAAGGAAAGGACTCAAAATGAATTGTGACTTACACGATACATTATGTAACTATACTACTATAAATCAATGTAACATTTATCGTATTAGGTGCGAAATTCCGCACGCGAGTGTGATAAATCATTAGATCCATGTTTTATGAAGTGATAATATTATAAAGATGATGCTAAATCAATGTTGTCACTAAAATAAACATAGTTAATTCAATCTTAGAGCCTCTATAACCCTTTATGAAGTAACTAAGTAAGTAATCAAATGTCTTTGTAAACATTACAATTGTGAAGAGCGACTATAATAGGTCAATGTTTCGTTCCTTTCACAGATATCCTTGGCGTGCAGTTCCACTGATTTTATACATCGAGACCCCATAGGCAAAGAGCACGATAAGTAAACAATCGTCATACAGCCGAAACCAAATCATTGGTTCATATTTCCATAGTTTTATAGAAATTAGCCGTGTTAATATAAACATTTTCGGAAAAATAAAAAGCTCCTTCCCAAAATTCAGCAAAATCGGTTCAGCGATTTAGGCGAAACAAACTCACTTTCGCATGATAATATGCCAGCTATCTCTGCATTGTGGGTAAACCCTAACTCCTTCTGCGAAGCGGTAATGCTAGCGAAGGAGGAGGCGGGCCGCGCGAGGGAAAGGCAAGG
>NDFZ01000648.1:0-11475 GCA_002192655.3 Mamestra configurata | reverse complement strand
CAGATTAATAAATTGAATAAAGGATTCATAATATGAAGTCCACGTACAGTACCTACTGGTACCTGCCCAGCGGCATATTAGACGACATACTTGACGCCAACCTCTACACAGTTGGTAAAAGGCAAGTCAGAAGATTTGTGTCAGTATGTCATTCTAACTTGTGTTTATTCGGTTTGAAGAACTGAAGATTCAGTATTGATATTTAGGAGAAATTTCTAATAGAATTCCTTTTAGGTATTTCTTCTGTTTTCAGATTCAATTGGAACAGTTAAAAGCACACAGACATTCCCTCAATCTGTATCCTGAAACCCTAAAATTCACATTCTTCAATCGATTGTAAAATAAACTAAAAGTAAACGAGCCTGCTGTTTAATTTTAGGTCGTTTTGCAAACACGCCGCTTTTACATAACGAAGGCTTTATAACTTACACAAACATTCCAAGTATTCCATTTAGCTATAAACAGATTGGTTTGACGTCATCGTTCAGACGTCACAAGCTATTTTTAGGTCACGACATTCGCATGAGAAATGCTTTTACCTTTTCAAGTTATAAATATTTTCTTGTCAAATGGAAATTGATTCCTTTGCGAAATGCTTATAGCAGCGTAGCAACTTTAGGAATTGTTGCAGTATGTTTTATGGCAGGCGTTTGTACAATTTACATTTGGTTGAGTGTGTACTTACCGGTATAAATAATAGTTAGGATTTCAGGATTGTGAGTTGAGCAATGGTGCCTATTTCTTGTCCTACTTAGATATTTATCAAATTGATGAGGTACATTATATTTCTTAATTACATCATAATATAGTCATACGGTTCTCACTCAGTTTTTGTAACTTAAGTACGTAGCTACGTAGTATTGACAATGAATGACTCGAATGGTCTGAAGTCTAAGAGTACATGTTTTTTTTGGACATGTCGTATTCCGCCACAACGCGGTGATGCGGTCGACAGTGGAGCATGTTCGCCAAAAAAGTAGTCGGCATAACTATTTTACATTAGTTTTTGAAAGCGTCCTCTAGCATTGATACGGTAGTGATAATGAGCAGGTAATATCAAGAATCCTAGAGTTCAGCAATGAGTGTATGCGTCTATTAAAATAACGTTTAAATTCTATTTATTTTTGGACAGGGTTCTCTGTTTCTCAGCGTGTTGAACGAGCTGCTTGTCCGTGGCCAGGCCTTTCCTGGCTCGAACTGAGTCCATGTAGGCCTTCGCTCGGTTGACGCCGTCCCATTTCTCGCCCCAATGCAGATATTCTTCTTCAGTACGAGGCCTCCAGAACGGATCGATGTCTATTACCTGGAAAAGAAGTTTGAGGTGATATTAGTTTCTTGGTTTTCGATTAGTTTTTTGGATTAAGAGGTATGAGACTGAGATCCCAGCGCCGCCAGACCTCCCTTATTTTCTCACGAATAAAATATGTGGGATAGAGTACTGTTAGTATGTACTTTTAACATACGCATTCCTGCTAGCTTGATCAGCGTAGGGAACGGGTATAGGTACCTACCAAAAGTAACTGTGTTCGTTATACAAGGTGTAGCAGAAAAATGCAATACATCTTAAGGGGTCATTGTAATCATCATTCTGAACAACTTTTACTATGGGAGCAAACCCGAAATCGCGAAAAAAAATATCTGCTGTTCGTACATTTTGTCGAGTTATGGCGCACATACCTAAATGGGGCGATTTTTTTTCGCGATTTCAGTGTTGGTCCCGTAGTGAAAGTCGTTCATAATGATGTGTACAATTACCCCTTAAGAGGTATTGCATTTATTCTGTCACAGGATGTATAATTAATAGCAAAGTTAATACAAAAAACTAAACAGGTCCAATTCACAGGCCGCAAGTTAAGTAAATCTGGTGCTAATTGATATACATTGATATGCAGTGAGAGATATGCAGTGTTAGTAGTGATAGATTACTGGATTTTCGTTCGCTGACCCTTTTTAGTGAGCGAGTACTCTGGGAGGGTAGGAATATTTGTAAGTTTTCATTAGGAACTCATTTTTAGTAAGTTTATGTGGGCTACCAGTGACTGAACAACATCTGTGTCGCTGCGAGCCCAGACTCAGTTCAAACGCGGATTTAAAGTTCTCAGCAACGGAACGGACAGTAAAGCTTTTATATTTTTAAGATGGGAAATCATCAAATGACTTCTTCCGCTCTGGGTGGAGCGGAAGAGCGTGTCAGACTCTTACTGACTTAAACCCATCCGTGTTCCTTCTGAAGCCCTTTGCGTTCCAGGCCTGCGGTGACTCTTTCGAACAAATTCCGCAACACAGTAAAGCTTACACTCTGAACTAAGTATGCTGAGTGATTACCTGACTAATAGGAATACAAAAAATATACTGACCTCCCGATGCCTAAACAACGTCTGATATCTGCGGTGCGAGGCCTGACGTGTGCGTCCTCAGTTCAAGCGCGAACTTGAAGCTCTCAGCCACGGGCAGCAAGGTTTACACTGAACTAGCTAGCTAATAGTGCAACACAATGTATACTGACCTCCCAATGACTGAACAACATATGAGGGGCGGCGAGGCCTGACGTGTGCGTCCTCAGTTCAAGCGAGAACTTGAAGCTCTCAGCCACGGGCAGCAAGGTTTACACTCTGAACTAGCTAGCTAATAGTGCTGCACAATGTATACTGACCTCCCAATGACTGAACAACATATGAGGGGCGGCGAGGCCTGACGTTTGCGTCCTCAGTTCAAGTGCCAACTTGAAGGACTCAGCCACGGGCAGCAAGGTTTACACTCTGAACTAGCTAGCTAATAGTGCTACACAATGTATACTGATCTCCCAATGACTGAACAACATTGAGGCGCGGCGAGGCCTGACGTTTGCGTCCTCAGTTCAAGTGCCAACTTGAAGCTCTCAGCCACGGGCAGCAAGGTTTACACTCTGAACTAGCTAGCGAATAGTGCTACACAATGTATACTGACCTCCCGATGACTGAACAACATCTGATATCTGCGGTGCGAGGCCTGACGTGTGCGTCCTCAGTTCAAGCGCGAACTTGAAGCTCTCAGCCACGGGCAGCAAGGTTTACACTCTGAACTAGCTAGCGAATAGTGCTACACAATGTATACTGACCTCCCGATGACTGAACAACATCTGATATCTGCGGTGCGAGGCCTGACGTGTGCGTCCTCAGTTCAAGCGCGAACTTGAAGCTCTCAGCCACGGGCAGCAAGGTTTACACTCTGAACTAGCTAGCGAATAGTGCTACACAATGTATACTGACCTCCCGATGACTGAACAACATCTGATATCTGCGGTGCGAGGCCTGACGTGTGCGTCCTCAGTTCAAGCGCGAACTTGAAGCTCTCAGCCACGGGCAGCAAGGTTTACACTCTGAACTAGCTAGCGAATAGTGCTACACAATGTATACTGACCTCCCGATGACTGAACAACATCTGATATCTGCGGTGCGAGGCCTGACGTGTGCGTCCTCAGTTCAAGCGCGAACTTGAAGCTCTCAGCCACGGGCAGCAAGGTTTACACTCTGAACTAGCTAGCGAATAGTGCTACACAATGTATACTGACCTCCCGATGACTGAACAACATCTGATATCTGCGGTGCGAGGCCTGACGTGTGCGTCCTCAGTTCAAGCGCGAACTTGAAGCTCTCAGCCACGGGCAGCAAGGTTTACACTCTGAACTAGCTAGCGAATAGTGCTACACAATGTATACTGACCTCCCGATGACTGAACAACATCTGATATCTGCGGTGCGAGGCCTGACGTGTGCGTCCTCAGTTCAAGCGCGAACTTGAAGCTCTCAGCCACGGGCAGCAAGGTTTACACTCTGAACTAGCTAGCGAATAGTGCTACACAATGTATACTGACCTCCCGATGACTGAACAACATCTGATATCTGCGGTGCGAGGCCTGACGTGTGCGTCCTCAGTTCAAGCGCGAACTTGAAGCTCTCAGCCACGGCCAGCAAGGTTTACACTCTGAACTAGCTAGCTAATAGTGCAACACAATGTATAATGATCTCCCAATGACTGAACAACATCTGAGGCGCGGCGAGGCCTGACGTGTGCGTCCTCAGTTCAAGCGCGAACTTGAAGCTCTCAGCCACGGGCAGCAAGGTTTACACTCTGAACTAGCTAGCTAATAGTGCAACACAATGTATACTGATATCCCAATGACTGAACAACATCTGAGGCGCAGCGAGGCCTGACGTTTGCGTCCTCAGTTCAAGTGCCAACTTGAAGCTCTCAGCCACGGGCCGCAAGGTTTACACTCTGAACTAGCTAGCGAATTGTGCTACACAATGTATACTGACCTCCCGATGACTGAACAACATCTGATATCTGCGGTGCGAGGCCTGACGTGTGCGTCCTCAGTTCAAGCGCGAACTTGAAGCTCTCAGCCACGGGCAGCAAGGTTTACACTCTGAACTAGCTAGCTAATAGTGCAACACAATGTATACTGATATCCCAATGACTGAACAACATCTGAGGCGCAGCGAGGCCTGACGTTTGCGTCCTCAGTTCAAGCGCGAACTTGAAGCTCTCAGCCACGGGCAGCAAGGTTTACACTCTGAACTAGCTAGCTAATAGTGCAACACAATGTATACTGATATCCCAATGACTGAACAACATCTGAGGCGCAGCGAGGCCTGACGTTTGCGTCCTCAGTTCAAGCGCGAACTTGAAGCTCTCAGCCACGGGCAGCAAGGTTTACACTCTGAACTAGCTAGCTAATAGTGCAACACAATGTATACTGATATCCCAATGACTGAACAACATCTGAGGCGCAGCGAGGCCTGACGTTTGCGTCCTCAGTTCAAGCGCGAACTTGAAGCTCTCAGCCACGGGCAGCAAGGTTTACACTCTGAACTAGCTAGCTAATAGTGCAACACAATGTATACTGATATCCCAATGACTGAACAACATCTGAGGCGCAGCGAGGCCTGACGTTTGCGTCCTCAGTTCAAGCGCGAACTTGAAGCTCTCAGCCACGGGCAGCAAGGTTTACACTCTGAACTAGCTAGCTAATAGTGCAACACAATGTATACTGATATCCCAATGACTGAACAACATCTGAGGCGCAGCGAGGCCTGACGTTTGCGTCCTCAGTTCAAGCGCGAACTTGAAGCTCTCAGCCACGGGCAGCAAGGTTTACACTCTGAACTAGCTAGCTAATAGTGCAACACAATGTATACTGATATCCCAATGACTGAACAACATCTGAGGCGCAGCGAGGCCTGACGTTTGCGTCCTCAGTTCAAGCGCGAACTTGAAGCTCTCAGCCACGGGCAGCAAGGTTTACACTCTGAACTAGCTAGCTAATAGTGCAACACAATGTATACTGATATCCCAATGACTGAACAACATCTGAGGCGCAGCGAGGCCTGACGTTTGCGTCCTCAGTTCAAGCGCGAACTTGAAGCTCTCAGCCACGGGCAGCAAGGTTTACACTCTGAACTAGCTAGCTAATAGTGCAACACAATGTATACTGATATCCCAATGACTGAACAACATCTGAGGCGCAGCGAGGCCTGACGTTTGCGTCCTCAGTTCAAGCGCGAACTTGAAGCTCTCAGCCACGGGCAGCAAGGTTTACACTCTGAACTAGCTAGCTAATAGTGCAACACAATGTATACTGATATCCCAATGACTGAACAACATCTGAGGCGCGGCGAGGCCTGACGTGTGAGTCCGCAATTCAAGCGCGAACTTGAAGCTCTCAGCAACGGGTAGCAAGGCTTGCACTCTGAACTGCGCGGAGCCGCTCTGTAAGTCACTGCCGACCACACGGCCGCCTCGACGACCCAATGCTGCGTACAGTTTGCCTGTAAGATAAAAAAAAAATAAGTTGGGAAGCTTTGAGCAAAAGCAAATACAGATGAACTGTGTGTCTGTAAAATCATATTTGCATAGTAACTGTGAGCTTCGAGGATATTTAAAGCTATACCTATGTGTGGATAGAATTTTACATAGGTACTTCGAAGGAATAATAATATTGTTACCAACTACTTGTCTACTACAACGCACGGCATCGCCGGTGACCATTGAGTGATCATTGTGATCAATGAAAAAGTATCCGCGAGTCGACGGGAAGCCTAAAAACTGTCACCAAAAAAAGTTCGCTTCGTGATATCGCCGGAGTTGTTTGACAAATATTCAGTGGTCACCAGCCTAGAAAAATTCCTTGCTTCTTACAGATTGGACGCGGCCATTTTGAGATGAAAGGGGGACTTCCGGTCACGGGCGTGCATCCGGTTCAATTGGTCACGTCCGCAAGACATCTTGTGATCTTGCCCACTACGCTCGTATTTGTCAAGTAAATAAGGGAGCTTTTTGTAGACACAGAAACCTGAGGCGGCCGTGCTAAGAATGTTAACGAAAAAAATAATATCATTCGGTAACGGGAAACACACATACTATAATTGCCAGCAGTACGGAATTTGGTAGAGGTTGTAGATAAAAACAAACGATTTTTGTTAGTGTACGCGTGATTGGAATGTAAGGCTGCTGCCACAGTGTGTATTTACTTTTTTGAGGTCGTTCGGTGAGTCAAATGTATCGTGTTGTTATTATAGTAAAAGGTCAATCATGTTTTGGACGAGGTGACTCACAGCACATGTATGACTGTAGCGCCATGAAAGAATGTGGGTAGGTATTCACAAGATTTACTACTTATGATCATCTGCTAAGCACGTGTAGTAAATTCGCGACACCTACAAACCTACGCAAATTGGAAGGTCACAATTCCTCCGCATTTCTGGCGACACAAATATATTGCAAAATATTTGTGTCTCAATTTTCGCATTTCTACATACAGTGAGACTTTTTAAAGGCGCAGGTCAGGGCAGTCCGCCTTGCTATTTATATTGTCGTTGTTTTAGTAGGTGTACTTATTGGCTCGTGCGGAGACGAAGAAAAAGGACATGGTAAGATTTAACAGTGACGTTATTTAATGGTGAGGCTTCTAGATCAATTTGGCCAACTGCTGTCGCTATAATTATAATAATTACAGCACATTTGCTGCGCGAAGCTAGTTAACCTACAGGCCAGAAGTCTGGAACCCTGAAACAGCGAAGTGTTGATGAAGCTGACCTCGACAGTGACGATTTAAATTAGACACACGCGTTAAAAGTTAGGATCCTTTTTCAGCAGTAGAATGATATGATAACCCAAAGAAGTTAGTAATTCGCTTTTAAACGCTAATAAAAGCTAAATAAGTATTTGTGGATCTTGCCATTATAAACCACAGCGTAAACACATCTCAGCTACAATTCTCCAAAGACTCGCGTAATAGAGATATTGACGTAACCGAAGTCTTGCAATTGGTCGCGGCAAGAGGGAGACCATTTCCTGTGGTTTTCATTCAGTAAATAATAATTATACTTTATGAATGGTGCTCGGCACAGCCATTGCTATGAGAAAGTTACTTTTGTGAATACGACATGCGAGCGAATAGTTGGGATGGTTAAATTGTGCGGTGAGGATTTGAGAAATGATGTTGAAGTTACAACTTGTAATGGCCAAAGTAAATTCCAGCACTTTGGTTTCGTAATTAAGGCATGGTTTGTGAGTAATATCTTTGGCTGTTAGAGAAAACAAATTTTATGATCTGATTTTTTTAATATACATTGCTGGTAGCTTCAGATCAGAGTACCTAAGTAAACCAAAACGTTATTGCAGTTTTGTGGTTGTTTAAATAATAGAATATGATCCACAAGTTGGAGTGCCTCGAGTGGCCATATACACTTGCACTGCATAGGAGCTGAAGAGCGCCACTGATGCTAATAACGTGCCCACCTTCTGGACCCAAATTAAATAAGGTGTTAAAAAATCAACTGCAAGAAATTTAAGGAGTTGTTTAAAATAACAAATAAAAGTTTTCACGAAAATACTTTCTAGATATTACCGATTCAGAGATATGCAATATTTTCACTACGCACCAATTTATTGATTATGCGCACTATACTCCGCGTACGCATCATTATGAACAACTTTTACTATGGGTCCAACACCAAAATCGCGAAAAAAAAATTACCTGTTCAGTACATTTTGTCGATTCATGCGCCAGAAATGTATAGGGGAGTCCAATTTATTTCGGGATTTCAGTGTTGGTCCCATAGTGAAAGTTGTTCATAATGATGAGTATAGTGACCCCTTAAGAGGTAGGTATTGCGTTTATTCTGTTACACGTTGTATAGTAGACCAACCAGTTAATCTGCCCAGCCTTTTTCCAGGATACAGCTGAATACCAGTAATTTACCTTCATGGATCAACTGCCCATCTAACCACCACAACCCAATAAATGGTTTACACGATAACCTCAGTCAAGACTAAATTCCTCGGCTTCTGTCTACCCGTAACGACTAGCGAAAATGACATACCTTGACAGTGAAACCGGTTTTATTTCATTTTTAGATGTTATTTTCTTTTAATTTTGTGTTTGTGTGCCTCATTTCTGGCGAAAAAAACGGGTTTTCTTTGTTTTAAAAGAGAACATCAGCTTAACGTGCTTTCCGAAACACTGAGGAGGACTCACGGTATGTAATATAATGTAAAAATAGTCACTCATTCATTGACTGACCTCGGCAAGCGTCCCCTAATCTCAAAGAGAGTGACGAGCTCCTCTTAGATCTATAAGTGACAATCGAGTCAAAAATAAGCTATCTACAGAAACGAGATCAATAAATTCGTGAGCAGCATTGGAACGGTTATGTTATACCATATAATAAGAGCGCCGAGCGCGGACCGTTGTGGCCTATATCCCTGGCCGTTAGTAACGGGCTGTGGAGGACATCCGTCTGCGGGATGCGCTGCGCTCGTCCAAGGTTACGGAACTTTATAATAAGTTCAGTTAAAATAGGTTTAATTTGGCTTGTGGCTGGAGAGAGATACATTTACTTATCTGCCACTGGCAAAACCTACAAGAATAGAGTATACTTGATTGTAGGTACACCAAAAATAGATACACTAACTTGATTCTATGTGTAAAGGGGATGGTCTTATCGATGACAGCGATATCTACCTCACAACCTGATGATAAGGAAGGGCTGAAATAACTTAAAATAGAAAAGGGGTAGTCGGAACGGTTTCTGGGAAATGAATAATTTCACTATTTGGCTCTGCTATTTCTCTCAGGATGAACTGTGTGAAAGATGATATTAATATCAATGTCTTCTAAATAAACGTATGAGAGCAAAACAGTTTTCCCACGACAAATTCAAAACGAGCAGGTAGTTGGAATTTCCAACGTATCGTTTACGTGGTGGTTTGTGCCAGTGATGGCAATTATTAAAGCAGCATCATCTGCCTAGCCTTTTCCCAACTATATTGAGGTCGGCTTCCATTCAAACCGGATTTAGCTGAGTACTAGTATTTTACGTGGAGCGGCTGCCTACCAGACCTCCACAACATTAATTGGGTAACCCGGTACTCCTTGGCNATGGCAATTATTAAAGCAGCATCATCTGCCTAGCCTTTTCCCAACTATATTGAGGTCGGCTTCCATTCAAACCGGATTTAGCTGAGTACTAGTATTTTACGTGGAGCGGCTGCCTACCAGACCTCCACAACATTAATTGGGTAACCCGGTACTCCTTGGCAAGACTGGTGTCAGGTTTTCTGGCTTCTGACTATCCGTAACGACTGCCAAAGATCTACAAATGACAGCCGGGACCAACGGCTTAACGTGCTTTATGAGGCACGGAGTAAACTCGGTATGTTAAGATGGTCACCCATCCAGAGACCAACCTTGGCAAGCGAAGCTTAACCTTGAAGATCGACCCGTTCGGCTGTTATTATTCAGCCACGGGCTCCTGCATATAAAATAAAAAGAAATCTCTACCAGACATTTCAATAGCCCAATCATTATTTTCCATTCAATGGAAAATAATCTTCCCAACTTTATTGGGTTCGGCTTCCAGACTAGCCGGATGCAGCTTACCAGTATATTGCATGGAGCACTTCCTATCTGACCTTCACAACCCAGCAAGTCAGATTTTCTAGCTTCCACTGCCCGTAACAAGTGTCAAAGATCTACAACCTACAACTGACAGCCGGGAACAAACAGCTTTATTATTACTTTCCTACCCACTTAAATTTAATGAATTCATAGAGAATTGTCATTGAAGACCAGTAGCACTTCCCCACCCACTCGGCGATAGATATCACATCTCTCATTCAACAAAGTAAACGGGTAATGTTAATGCCAAGCTTAGCATGCGAGCTGCATTGTGACCGTCTTGTATGTCTACATGTGGCAGGGAATGTGAGAAAATTGGTATGACTTGAAGTTGACTGGTGGAGAACAAAATTCTAAATGATGGGAAAACAGAACGTACTCAAACACACCGCACTTTAAACTTAAAGTTTAATAGTATGCTGTAAACCATCGATCATGAAAACGTCATCATTACATCATATTCTTGATTGAAGGTCAGTTAACGTCAGTTTGAATACACATTTTCTGAGTTTTCATAAAAGGTATTCAAAATCAACAAGATCTTTTCTTATAGATAAAACACATCCAAAAGTTGCTTCCAGTGAAATTTTGATAAATCGGGATTCAAATTTATTTACCAGTAATTCTCCAGATTTACGACAGTTCTCAATTCCCCGGCCACACAAATACGCACTAACATCTCAGTCGTGTACCACGCGTCGTTTACTATTTTCCCACGCCACGCGGATGTACCGACAGCAAAACAATTACCATACCCAATTTACTTAACCATGTGTATCGGTATGTACGGCCTTTTAATTGGTTAGTTAACTTTAGCTCAAGATTTATTTCTTCCACATATTTGTTGAATGATTGGTTTTTTTTGTGAACGGTATTTGCCAAATTGTTCAGGCATTGTTCATTGCTAGGCTTTTAATTGGCGTAGGTCGAAGATCTCTGGTTTGAATTGGGTTATGTTTTTCCCTATAACGGGTATTAAGGTATTAAGCTTCAGTTAGATAACATTTAGCCATGTAATAAAAACGATAATCTACTACGAATTTTGAACCAAATTCTTTTGTGTAATGTGAAGTCCATGCTTTAAATTAAACTAAATTGTCTTTTGGGTATATCCTGGCAGCAATGGCCTACGGTGCTGACATGGCCGCTCCCAAAGGAGCGTAATCAGTAGACAGACACCAGTCTGTCTACTGAATACGAGTGGCACAAGAGTGCCGTGAAGCTAGCCATGATTTGCATAACCCTATCAGATGGACACACCGAAATTCGTCCGTGGACGCGATTCAATTTTAATCGAATGGGCCAAGGAAAACAAAGCCGTTTTGTTGAGGATATCGTCAATGTCCATCCTCGGAAGACGTATGTAATCGGGAAGTTAAGAAAAGGAAAAAAGGGGAGGCTTATACCCAGCAGTGGGTAGTTCCCAACTTCAAAAAATTTAATGATTATGAATATGATATGTCTGCCAGAGTTGCGGAATTTCTTCGAAAGAGTCACCGCGGCCCTGGAACGCAAAGGGCTTTAGAAGGAATA
>NDFZ01000647.1:0-11475 GCA_002192655.3 Mamestra configurata | reverse complement strand
AAAAAACATGCATATATTTTTTCTCTTTATAATATTTGTGTACATGTAGATGATTGACTAACTTTCGTAGTGGATATCACGATATTATTTGTTTTAAGTTTTGTTAATTCGAAAAAAAAATCGAACTCCATTTTCCATTATATAACATTTGTACCTGTTGCTAAATGGTTTAATAAGATGTCCATACCACTTTACGGGCACCTAATAGGTGATTACATCTACTCTTTTAGCTCATCTCTCCCTTCTTCACTCATCGTGATACAAAGGCATCACGGCCATTAGTAGCGTTCATCAATACAAGCGAGCATCGGTCATGCCGTGACTAGATAATGATTGAAAGAAGCTTCCAACGAGTTTGATCTACTTGCGACTGATGAATACGTGTTGTGTTTTCTTTATTATAAGACTTTTGTACTATTGCTTAATCGCCTTATTAGATAAACTGGTAATAAACTAAAATTTCACTCAAATTTGTGCAGTAATATTTGGGAGAAGGATGCAAAAGAAAAGATGGATGAATTGTGTGTGGAGTAATATGAAAGAGAAGGAAGCATGATGGGTGATAGGACAGAGTCGAGGAAGAAAACGTGTTGCACCGACTCCATGAAACATGGCCTAAGAGGCAAGATGGTGATTTGTGCAGTAACATCCCTCAATCCNACGTGTTGCACCGACTCCATGAAACATGGCCTAAGAGGCAAGATGGTGATTTGTGCAGTAACATCACACAATCCGTTTGAAGGTTATACAGGCCCGCACTTAAACATAAGTGCCAAAAGAACATCAAGTATCCTCAATGATAGATTAGCTGTAGCGGAGTTGTTATATGAAATCAATATTTTATTAAAAACGTTATACATTTTGCCATAAAAAAATAATTAAACTGACAAACGAACAACAGTTGGTGCATGTACCTACGTAATTATAGTGTCAAATATGTCAAGTTTCTGCATTAATAACACTCAATATGAACCAAATTCCTACAACCTTATCAGTCCTTACGAAAGGCCTCTAAAATTAACTTCCAAGCAATAAATTTTATGTTAAACCGACGCCGATAATGCTCATATAAATGTTTAGTAGGGATTATATGTAAATATACACAAGGATAATAATATATCTCAATGCCATTGAGTTCATGGAATTTTTAGTACCTATCTTAATCCTTTCTCCTTTATCGTAATAATCACTTTAATTTCCCACATTTTCCATCAATATAATTATGTAACTGATTTGCCACTTAGCGCATAGTGCTTGACACATAACTATTACGAAAGATATTAAACCTGTAATAAGACTCAGTGGATGAATACCCATAAAAATGGTCTACAAGCTCAAAAAACAAAATCTAACAACACAACTTGCCATTTTAAACCCAAACAAAATTAACAGATAAATTCTAGAACGCGAACTAAAGGTACAATTCCCAAGGCGCCAAGTGCAACCACCTCTCAAATCTGACAAGAGCATGAATAAATCATAACCGTTCTCTGTAATAAAGTAGCCATGTTTATCCGAACATTCATTTATCACCGTTTTGCCAGCCTACTATAAAATGACCCTTCAGAATTTGGTCCTCCATCCCAACTACAGCTCTTGGTTGCTGGTCCTTCGGCATCCATGATTGCAGCAGTCATCAATCAAGCGAGTCGGTTAGAATGATGGTCGGTATATTGCGTAATGTGTTTGAAGAATGTTTATTTGTAAGCTTTTTGTGAGTTTTTTCAAGTTGTTTTGTTGATTAATAACTTGATGGATGGACCTCAAGGATGGGATTGCGTTTTAATTGCTAAAGTCATTTTGTTTGGGGCGATTAGTGGTGGTGGTGTTTATAGTTTGATGTGTAAAGAAACCTCTTCCATGCACACTAAATTATTGGTCAGTTAAATTTAAGCTACGAGAGTACTGGACAAATCCGTCATCACTAAAGATGACGATGATTTTGTGATGATTCTTTAGTGATGATGATGAGATGAAGATGACGATGATTTAGTGATGCCTTGGAAGTAATCAGAAAATCTATGTATAATGATGAGCTTGTTAATGACCTCTCGACCAGTTCCAGTAAAGCTAAATTAATCTACAGATATGACAAATAAAAGAAAGAAGATAAATAANCGATGATTTAGTGATGCCTTGGAAGTAATCAGAAAATCTATGTATAATGATGAGCTTGTTAATGATCTCTCGACCAGTTCCAGTAAAGCTAAATTAATCTACAGATATGACAAATAAAAGAAAGAAGATAAATAAAAAAAAACACAAACAAAAATATGATTGGTGATGAAACTCAAAATTCCGCACACATTGAAAAGAAAATGGTCCTTGCAATAACAAACATGACGTTATATTGATAGCTTTCGCAGATGCCAAGAAACTTGAATGTTTCATCGCTTCTGTGAACAAATGTGTCGATGTGCATTTGATAAACGTTGACAGTAATATAATTCGAAATGACACGTTGACTGAATATCAATGTTTCTGAGAATTGAGGGTGCTTAATTTACGAAGATGTCAACGAGCTTATTTTTATTTTATTTTAAGAGTGTGAGGCACTTTTGCAAAATTTTGTTAGATTTTATAAATATTAAATATGTACCGGAATTTATGCAAGTGCGTATGACTTATCCAAGTGATTTACTGTCCGCCTTTGTACAGTGTTTTTTACGAGTGCATAAAGTTTTAAAAATTAATGTAGATTATCTATTAAAGTTCTCATAGCCGAGTGATTAATATACCTAATACTTATGCAATATCTATCATGCGGAATCTTCATTAAAATACATCTAACAGATTTATGCATTTCGCTATGAAAAGCTAAAAAGCTCATTATTTTCGTGCCAAAAAATCTGAAACTACGACTCATTTTGAAAGAACAGCATAAAAATAAAATTAAAGACGCGTTTCATATCAATGGCATTGACAAACGTTGAAAGGTGGACAATAAAACAATCATCCATCCAATTTATACTGAACGTCATCGTTTGAAATTGGATCAAATTTAGCCAATTTATCAAAATGATTCATTATCATTGGTTATGTATGATAATGTGCGACCTGGATGCATTATCTAGATTAGCTTTTATTAGTACGTAGGTATATATGGATGATATCATTTGCGAGTGATTTACGAGAGTAATTTTCGAATGTCTGTGGCTGAAATAATTGTACATCCGTGCTATGACGTCTGTGATGTATTCTAGTGAAAGTAAATTGGAAATGATAAATTATTAATACCAAGATATTGGATTTGACTAGCTTTCTTTCAAGGGAATATACTCTCAGAATGAAAACTATCCATATCGAAATCCGCTTAGCCATTTACGACTGGTCTCAATAACGTATCTACCTGTGACCAACGGTCCAAATAGTTGATATAGCTGAAACGTCATGTTTGCCTACTATAGGTAGCTAATTTTATCATCATCATCATCATATCAGCCGAAGGACGTCCACTGCAGGCTGGACATAGACCTCCCCCAAAGGGTCATGGAACCCCTCCCTCCGGATTCCATGATCGCCACGCTTGGCAAGCGCGTTGGCGATAGCAATGTAGCTGTTGCAAAGCACAGAGAATGCTGCTGCCCATATTCTGGTGAGTCCCTGAGTCGCCTCTTACGACAGCCACGGAAAGTGATAGGATGGTGTTATTCTTTTACGACACCATACAGAAGCTAATTTGATATAACGTTATTGAAACCGGCCGTAAGATGTGAAGATGTAACATGCAAAACTTTTGAATTTATAATAGTAAGTTTGGATATTTAACCATGAAGTTTTATTTGGGTAACCGAAATTAGTGCATAGTGATTTCGTACACAAAATAGTGTAGCATTGAGCTCATGTGAATGAGATTTTCACCATCCTTTCAAAATTTAAGCAATAAACGAAACAAAAACACTAAGAAACTGATTAAGGAGACACTAAATGATGAGTTATTGGCTAAGTAATTGTTAACAATTATATACCAAGCATTTTAAAAGAATTTTCACGTCTTTAAAGTAAAGCCACTTTGCGAGTGATAAACACATTTTATTAAGAGGATTAATTTGTTTACTTTCCTCAAAATTGCAAGCACGTCGTAGATTCATAGAATGATAATTGTAATCAATGAATATATTAATCAAGACGATTTAAAAAATATATTTAATTATTTAGTAAGCCTTCCTGTTTTCTAAGAAAACGTTGATTTGTGATTTTATCATATTAATCTGTCGGTGATTATTTTGACTGTCATTAGGGTTTCCCAAAACGATTTTTAAGTATTGTGTTTCGTTCAATATTTGTAGGAACACGTGTATCTTTAAAGTAACTTATTGTTTTGTTACAATCGGATACTGAAGTAACCTTTTTAGAATCACGACTTTTGACTGCGTGGGAAGTTCTACGGCTTAACATAATTTGAATGAAATCGCCATAAAAGTAGTTGGCAGGAGTACCTTGTAAGCATTCACGACTTTACTATTCATGTCAGAATAAGTTTCTTATCGTAACAAGTCGGTGAAACAAAGTTATATGGTAGTGTTTTGATTCTAGTTTTTATGTCTTAGAAAAGTATGAAAACAACCAAAAAAGGGATCCTGCTTCCTTAGTCAAAAGACATGAGATTTTATAATTACAAACAACCATCAATTTGGCACCAAATTGTTAATCGAAGCAGATTTATTTTGTTAAAATTCTAGATAATACTTCTTCGTTTTATGACTGCAATTTAGTGTTCAATCATGTTAATTTACGAACAATCTGTCTGGAAAATAAAACCCAACAATCTAACGATCTCTTTGAATCTCATAATTGACTGGTCTGACTTCAAAATTTTCTAAAACACACTATTGCACCCGAGATATCAAAAGCCCAGCACTAAAAAGATGAAGACAGAAAAAGACAGACAACACTATCATTACAGCGATTTTCCAATTCCCAACCTTATCACTGTTGTCTAGGGTATAAATTAGATTATCAAAGGAAGAAGTATCAAGTAATTACTCACGGCCGACGGCGTGATACCGATTGACTTTGATAAAACGCCCCAACCTACTTGTTTAACACGATTTATTACCTGCAAGCCACGAGAGAGGGCCTGGACAGCCGACGCAGAGAATCTAGAATTTTTATTAGATGTTGGAGGTGATAGCAGTGGGGTGATAATTTGTAGACATGAGAAATATCTGAGGGTTTATTAGTTGTCGTCTTTGAAGGAGTGGATATGTATGGAATGGATGACCATCATGCATCTTTGTTAGCTGTTGGATGTGCCAATGAGGTAGTTGTTAATGCAATAGCTGGTACTTTGTTCAATGTTTTATTCATCGACTCTTCTTGTCAGCAATGTTAGCTTGTCTTAACATCGTAAAGCGAAATAAAGGTAGAAGAGGTTTATGCCCAAAAGTGAGATAATGCAGGCTAGGTTCCATATGCCACGCTCTTCAATATTAAATAATCCAACGCGCAACTAGCGCGCAAAAACATGACATAATGAATATTGTCACAATCAGAATCTTCCATCGACGCTCGCGCATGTCTGGCTACAAGAACCACATTTGATTAACCCTACAATTAACCCTAGAAATCTATTTTCATTTTAACGTCAATTGATATTGATTCCTCTTGACATATCGATCGACTCGCTGGAACGTTACATTTCAATTGTAGATCGTATGGTTTTACCCTGGATGTAAAGATACTATCGTCATATACGCCGGGTGGTCTTGCACAGCAACGACTGTGAATTATATAAAAAGGGAATAGTAATTAAAATGTAACGCTTCATTAATTTGGGAAAAAAATAAAGGTCAATCGATAGAGATGTTTTGTGCGCCAGAGATGGTTAATAGAATGTAATCAATAGGGGAAAGGAAGGAAAGCTAATGTGTACGTGGTATGAATAAAAAATATTGGTTAGTCAGCGTTTTTGCTAGGTGTTTGTATGTTAAGAGTGTGAATCGATAATCATCATGATATTTTAATTATTATTGTACCTCGACATAACTTGATGTCAATATGCAAGGTATTGAAGGAAAAAAACAATGTATTGAATTGCTTGACTATGAGATTAATGTAACAACTTTGTTGCATCGTGGTAATTATAATCATAGATATTTTGAAATAGTGCTGAGACTGTCTAGGGAAGGCATATCTTTAAAGCCTTGAATCCATTAGGCAACATTTGACGCGCAACACATGACGCCCAACATGTTCAGCAACGTTGCACAACAACGCGCGACGTTGCCAGCAGGCGCGCAACATTGACAATGGTACTAAATAAAAGTTCTTCGTTGCCGTTCAACATGATGAGCAACATGTTGTGCATCATGTCGCGCGTCCAATGTTGCTTAGTGGATACGAGGCTTAAACCATGTGTTTTAGAGATAGAGCTACTTTTACGTTATGTTCAGCAGGTCCCTACTTCATCTCTTGTAATTTAGTGATTAATTTTCTTTTTACCAATCACTTTTAGTACTCTCTCTTTCTATAATTAAATTGCCGCATCAACCACACATTCTATCTAAATTGTTTCCTACTCCGCGGGCCTCACAGCGCGATGATCTATCAACTTGTCTTCACAAGATTAATGCGTGCAGATGATTGACGATTCGCGTTGTCGGCGTGCCTCTAATGGTACGTATGGCCAACGTTTGGAGCTTGGCAGTTGGTGACAGATGTTGGTTTACCAACACTCTTCTGTATTTTCACACCCGTTTTCTTTCGACCGTGTGTCGAATTTTAAGCAGGATAAGCTTGGTAACTTAGCTCACGTTTGGGTGGTCTAAACTCTCCAACCCTATGTTCGCTGAGAAAGTGAGTGAAAGTCTGTCAGGAAAAGGACACTGCAAGTCATATCCGCAGTAAAGTTGTATTAGTCCTATAAACTTCAATGTTATGACATTTATGACTGGTCAATGGAATGCCCCTAGAATTGCAGGTATTGGACATAACGCAATGTTTATGTCATCAAATAATTGTCTTTGAAGATATTAACGTCTTAGTACGTTGGTTGTCAGTTGGCCACTGTGTGGTAAATCATTACGAGTATTGACTGACAATCAGCTATATCCGACTACTGTTGATATAATATTAGAAAGAAGAAGAAAGAAAATTGCAATATTATGTACATAGGCTTTCATAAAATCCGTCTGGGTGGTCTTTATTACGTTTGTCGATAAACATGATTATCTTGTTGTTCTTGACTCAATCGACGTTGATATCCTTTTTAGTACAAGATACAATTTCGTATTATTTCCTTGTGTGGGCAGCAGCATAAAAATAATTTCATAAAAATGGAAATTGGAACAAAACTTTATACGCTCCAAGAATGCTGAGAGAAAACTAACAATTTCAACATGTCCGCTTTGCACAAACGTTGGCCAGTAACAACCAACAAAAAAGTTGGCACACAGTTAAAACGAGGCATGAAAGCTTATTTATAAGACGTCTTGGCGGATGTCTAGTAGACAATAACGTGTGTTAAACTTAAATCAACTTGTCTCACGATCAAACAAGAATGTTAGACCACTTTATTCTTTTGATTTTTCTACGAAATATTTGCTTTGTTGACTCAGCGTAGATGATGTATTGAGGATTCCATTAGCATAGTAAACACAGTTTTCATGTGAAATACGTGAGTGTTTGTGTTTACTTAGTTTTGACTGTCTTGTGGTCTAATGCAATGTGTTGCTTGCATTTTTTAGTATGGCATGTGTTTTCCCGGCAACACAAAAATGTAGATCTTCTAGATGTGTTAAAAGAATAATTAGGATTTTCCAGGTTTAGAATTTTGTTTGGTTAAAAATGCAAAGACATACTTACATAGAATTGCACTCATTGTGCAAAAACTAATGAGTCTCAAAGAAAAGTTGTGAAAACAGCACAATAATCACCCATTAGCTACTGAACACCACTGAACATAGCGTCATTATCATCATTGTTTCCACTAATGACACCACTTAGCGAGTGCTCGTTAAACTGGCTATCACCATACAATTGTCAAAGAACACCAAACAAAGAAACATATTAAACAACACCGTCATTTTCCTCAATTCGTCATTACCTCTCATTACATCATTTACCTGAATCCCGTTGGTAGAACACGTAATTCGCCTTGTTCTTCGTGTAAGTAATAAAATCTAGATTACTGTGAATCTAATTATGAACACAACAGCTCGGTGCAATTATTTCAAATCTGATAGACATGAATCTTGGAAACCATCGCGTGACCGGCTGCTTGAAGCGGGCCGTCAATCATAAGGTGTCAAAGCATAAATACTAACTGGAAAAGTAGACGCGACTGCTTTTTCCGTTTTAATTTTTCATGCTCCTTTTGCTTTTGCACACAAAGGAAATTGATATTCATGTTTGTAACGGGCACGCCTATCACTTTTTCCGATTGGTTTCTTTTTCATTACATTTTTTTCCAAGTATTCGTCAAGTATCCTTGGCAGATGATTATGTATTTAAAGCAACTGGTTGTCTACGTTTCTGTCTGTCTTTCAAGTGTTAATGTATGTCATTAGTGTACTAATATGGCAGCTATTTTAAATGCAACTGGCTTATTCGCTATTCAACCATCTGTTTTCTTCTCATCTAAATATTCATTCCACTAATAATATACACTTCAAGTTTTTTCAAAGAATATTATTACTCGTCGAATCTGTTTAACTTTTAAACCTTATCTTTATTCCTTTGCAATGAAAAACCGCTCCCGTGTTGAAGTCTGTCATCACTGCGAAACAATAATGAACGAGAGAATGTTCGCGTTCATGACTAGCAACTTCATTAATGCTAATAATTTGCATCAAAGTTGCAAATATGATTTATTGTTCCTGAGATTCTGTTTCGTGTAAAAACAGGTACTCAACATGCCAACCAGCCATTGTTGATGGCAACAAAAAAGTAAAAACTACTAGGTACTGATTTATTTTGACTAGTGATTGGAGAAGAAACCAATCATGTTAATGAAAATGTTGAAACAAGTGGAGGCAAGTCNCAGGTACTCAACATGCCAACCAGCCATTGTTGATGGCAACAAAAAAGTAAAAACTACTAGGTACTAATTTATTTTGAAACAAGTGGAGGCAAGTTGGAAAGGAACATCAATATTGACAAGGATACAACGTGCAATGGAGGCCAAAGTACTAATAATAACAAAGTACCAGTAACTTATCTTGTCGAAGGAGAAATAAAATATCATTGTAATGTACATCTTAAAGCCATCAAACAAATGAGACATCATCAGAGGTGTCGTGTAAGTGTCAACGTTGCAACGATTGCGTGCGCCTGCGGCTACAGCGTTGAAGTATTAGCCCAGGAGTCAGAGCGTAAAATTAACTCCTAGAACGGAAACATAATGCGTTTTTGTCCCAATCGATTTCAATTTTATCTGCTAGGATTAGTAGTAGTTGGAATTGAAATGCTGGATATTTTGAATAGATGAAAAAAGTGTGTTTTAGGCCTCACTGGATGAATAATGTTAATGTTTCGCCACCGTATAGTATTTTATTGGGTGGTCCTGATAAAAAGAAATGTATATCATTTTCAATCCCGACATATTTCCGCTTAACAAAAGTTTAAGACTTATAANTGGTCCTGATAAAAAGAAATGTATATCATTTTCAATCCCGACATATTTCCGCTTAACAAAAGTTTTAGACTTATCAAAGCATCTAGAGCTAAAATATTGTTTATAGCAATTACAAGTCAAATTGGACGCACAACGAATTGATTAGATTTTAAAATAATGTATGCTACTCCATCTACTACTTACACATAAACTATAAAACTTAACATAATTACACCTGCACCCAACAAGATATTAAAAGTTATAGATAACCATCTATCACGTTAATAGTAATAATTATTCATCACTTCATTCAAAAGGAAAGTGATGGCAAAAACAGCTTATATTTCAATTTAAACTTGGCACGACTACCAATTTGTATTTACGTCTGGGTACCGGCCGATCCAATTAAACTGATTGATTCGATTGATTGAATAATATTGATTGGTTAACGCTTTAGAAATGATTGGGATAGAAACGTTGGATTTTGTAAAGGATGTATTGAAAGGACTGTTTGTGAATCGTTAGTAGAAGGCTCGACAGTTTGGGTCAAAGTTAGAATTTAATTATAGGAAATATCAAAATGAGGTTATTTTATCATTAATTGGGAATAGGAGGTTTGTATTGCTGATTGCTACCGGAACTTATAAACCTAAAACTACCTATTTTAATTTAGCTCATATTTTTACGTGAACTAATAACATATGTAAGTTCAAGACAATCGCTCGCTTCGAACAATAAATAAAAATTCCAGCTCTCGGCCTATGTATCTCATAAATCAATTGCAGACAGGATCGCATGTCTATTGCCTAGAGATTCTTAATAAAACGTGAAATTGGTTTTCCTTCACAGAATATTTATGGGAGAAAAACACTTCATCCTACTTCCCTCAATGAAAATATTACTAGATATGCAATAATGCATTGTATATCTAGTGAGATTTGATGAAGCATATTAAATATTAATCTTGACAAGTATTTTTGAATTTCGTAATGATTTAAAAAGAGCAACCGTTCCCCTGGAACAAGCTCCCTAGCTTCATAATCATCTTTGTAAGAGTTTAAGTCACCAGGGTTGCGGAATTTGTTCGAAAGTGTCACCGCGGCCCTGGAATGCAAAGGGCTTTAGAAGGAACAAGGATGGGTTTTAGTCAGTACGAGTATGACACGCTCCACCCAGAACGGAAGAAGTCATTTGATAATTTCACATACTTAAAAAAAAAGAGTTTAAGCGAACCCCATCGTCGAGCACGTCATCGCTAAAAAAAAATAAAATAATTAGTGACATATATCATTAATCATGATTTAGAAGCCAATATCGTGAAAATCCGATAGCTAAACCAAGTCTCACCAACCCTAGAACAAATCCAAGCTCCCAGCCTAATAACAGCCATAAATCAGTTGCGAGCAACGTCGCGTGTAGAACTCAGAGATTATAAATAAACGCAACGCAACGCGGACTGGACACGACACTTCGTTTAATAGTACACAACGTTCTGACGTGAGCGATGCCGCGTTGATAGGCTAACTGCCATTTCTTGCGAATTAATTTATTGACCGAGTATTTGTCGCTATTGTTCAATGTTGGATAGTTGGAGAGGTGTGAATTGAATAGCTGTGTTGGGTTTGTGGATGTCGGAATGACGGGATTCTTTGTGCGAGATTTATTTAGATGATTAATATTGAGTCATGTTATTAAAGAGGAATTGGTGAGACTATGATGTTGGTTTCTGAATTAAGTACATAATATTTAGTATTAAAGATGTGTGAAACAAATATGTCCAATGCCACATGTCAAAGTTTGACAAGTTTTCTAGTTGAAGTAGACGTAGGCTGAATAGTCTGCCAATTACTTCAAACTCTTAATTCGAAATCTGACGGGTTTTTGACGTATAGTAATGTAACGTATTTTTACTTGTTTCA
>NDFZ01000645.1:0-11470 GCA_002192655.3 Mamestra configurata | reverse complement strand
TGTGTTAATTTAGGTAATATTAGATACCTACCAAACAAAACAATGTCTTCATTCCAATTTAAATTTACACCCAACAAATTGTCCTGTTATTTTTCCCAGAAGTGTTCACTTTTAATTTAACTTTTTCCTGTGATTCTACGTCAATACAGTGCAGCTGCGGTTTTGTTGTTGTTTTTTTTTTGCTTCTAATTTCACAACTCAGATTGATGTAAAACTTCACATGTCTCTAAGATAACAAATTAAAATACTGAAAACAGAAAGAAATTGAAAAGCTCCGTTTTTTTGCGTTGGTTAAAAGCAGGTCACTTGGAGTAACAGGTCAGGAATAGAGACTCACGAAGTTTTTAGATGATCCAAAGAGAGGATCAAAATCGTGACACGCTGACGTCGATGTCAAAGCTCCTCTATATAACACTGACTTATGAAAGCCTAACCAAATGAACTGACAAATCTCATGTTAGGTACCTAAACGGTTAACCATTGACCAAAAATTCAAACAACCGATCACCAACTGATAGGTACTAAATTAGAATCATTGAAAAAATAGGGTGTTAGGTACTGAGNTTGACCAAAAATTCAAACAACCGATCACCAACTGATAGGTACTAAATTAGAATCATTGAAAAAATGGGTGTTAGGTACTGAGCTCCCATGTTTTACCATTGCCTGTCTGTCTGTAAATCATTAATGTTTAGGCTGTCAAACAAATGAGCATCAAAATCTGACAAGGCCTCACAGTATTTCGTATAAATAGCATCACAATTAATTTCCAGGTCAATGCCCTTTCCTTAGTAGTAATCAATCCGATAACTACCAAGAATTTAACGTATAGTGATTACTACCTTACCATCGCTATTTCCAGTCAAAATAAGCTGAAATAAACTATTTACGATCAGATATATTGACTTCTGTTGATAGGATACTGATAGTTAAATGTTCTAGTTCGGCTTGCAGCGGCCATTGCTTGAGGTAGGTCAGTGACCGACGAGCTGAATTGATTGGAGAGAGTACCTACATATGGAGCGAAACGTTCATGATTGGTTTATTTAAGGGTTGATTTGACTACTGGGTAATTGGTTATCTACGTGTTTGCGCTATTTTTAATTATAATGCATAATCGGCAATAAATAACCTTTATCACAATTACTACACATGCAACTATTTTCATTTCTACTTAAAAAGTATTAACATCTTAAATTGAGCCTAACACCACGCTAGCTAAGAGGTTCATAATACTGAAAATTACTACCTATAGCTAACCTAATTTTTCCATGGGTTTCTGCCCGACAAAATTTACTTTGCCACTCGTTAAAAAGATTTTTCTAAATTAAGAAATTCCCATTTGCTCCTAGTAAAAAAATTTTTGATGAAGTTAAGTCTATAACTTATTAATCGTCCCACTATTTACTATTCGCCTTAATAATACCACTTCTGACAAAGGCTAATCAACCCACATCCACTATTAAAAGATTTCATCAATGTAGGAATAACTAATACCCTTTGATGGAATCTCTCTCCATTTAGTCAAATACCCATCTTCGGTTATGCAAATAACAATATGACTTGACATAACACCGAGCGGCAATAAATTAAAGATAAAGACGGTTCCTATTTTCCTTACAGATGATATCACTTTGATTTATAGACATTAAGCGGTGAACAAACTGCCTCTCATTGGGGTGGGAATTAATTTCTAACCGTACTTGGACGAAAACCGCTATTTTTGCTTTGTAATATGCCGCCCCATTTCTTTTATGCGTGGGTGTAGTGTCCGATTATCGGAAAAATGGGAGCAACATCCCGACAATCTGTCGCCGTGTATTGCTATATCACACTGAATAAAACTGGTGGAATTATAGGGAAAAATTTATACTTCGATTTTGACTAGTCCGGTTAGTATTGCACAGATGCCTTAAGGTGGTGGTAGGCTATGAGCTTGCGTCTCCGAAGCATACTTCTTGAATCTTGATATATCTAAAGAATAAAATAAAAATCATTAAAGAGGAGAGGAGTACACAAAAGGAACTGGAACCAATTGTAGATAAAACTTGAAAGAAAAATACTTATTATGTTAAAGTTTAGAATAGAAGAGAAATAGAAGACCCGTTTAGAATCAAAAGCCTCTTTCACCTAGTAAACCTGATCGAAACGTGTTGAACAGCTGAATATAAGAATAACCAACACGGCTTTAAGACTAACCACACATAAAGTATTTAAAACCAATAAAAAAAGATAAAAGGCCGCATGAATGGCATCAGATTATTCGTTCGAATCAAACCGTTGTACATAAGTATCGAGCGACCGGTTGCTATAGCAACCACCCGCGACAGATCGATACAGCGTAAACAACTCTGCATCCCAACGAAGCTGCGATTTCATTGAGGCTGGGATCAGTTGTGGAATAAATTATATCAGAAACTAACTGTTGAAGGCGACTTCCCTTGCACAACTTTAAACCGCCGTTAGACGCCTTCAGGAGTTGCATTGATTCAGCTATAGCCCCAACTAGCATGATGTATTGATCTGTTTTTCTAGTCGTTGTAGGGCTATTAACTTTTCTTTTCCACACTTCCCTGTCCATCTGGGTCAATCTTTTCAGCAAGTGTCAAATTGTGCATTCATCTTCCCTTTTGTCAGGTTTCTAAAAATCTTTTCTTTGTGTATCTCTAGTCTAGAATATTTCTTCTTTCCGTTTTCAGAACTATTGTTACAGATATATAAATTGATAATGTCGTACTATGGCGCGTCGTCTTTAGCCTCGACTCTTGACCGTTGACCCAATCTTCCTTTGTTTTATTCTCGTTCATCTTTTCTATTCTCAGTCCTTAATATTCAGCATTGTTAGTTAGTTTTCATACCTTCTCGAACCCATAGAATGCTTCTTCCAACATCAACCAATTGAACGCCAAGCCGAAAATATCAAAGAGCACTGGCGACCGTGTTTTTTGAACCTATGAGGTATGGTTGTCATTTCGAGCGCTTTTTTCTCATGCTACTTTGCGGTATCATGCGACACATAAAAGGTTAACCCACTAGCACAGGCACATTCACTCTTCACAACCTTCACAATATCTGATGCCTCATAGGCAGTCATGTATCGCACTTTTCCTCCAGAATCAAATATTGTAGATCATATGATTGTGTTACTTTAACAGAACAGGACTTTCATCTGCAAGACAAACCGATTAACGTTGATCTCGTTTGTATATAGCTTCACATCATCCAAATATCGCACTCTTTCCATCCACAATCTCCACACATCTGCGTTCTTCAAAGTAACATGGAAAACAAAATGCTTAAGATAATTCCAAGTGAGATAATAAGTTAACATCAAGTTTCGACACTGCGTGGGTTTGTGTGGGCAGGCCAGTTTGGAGTAATCTAACCGAATCTTATACACTCGGTTATCAAGGACGGCGTTATTTATTAGGTTAGCTGTTAACAACCGTATTTGGTTGTACAACTGTGTGGTAGTTAGATTTTGAAGTGGGAATGGATAAGCCTACTTATTAGATGTGACGAAAATAGGCTGGCGAAAATAATAATGGGTGGATGTTGTGAAAGAAGATGTGGCTAAGAAGGGAGTGGTCACAGAAATGAAGACTGATGGAGATGTATTAAGAAAAATGCATGCGCAGATCCCAACTGTTTAGATTATGATGACGATGAACAGTTCTAAAAAGTTTTGATCTTGGATTGATTTGACTATTTAGATATAATGCCATTAAGATATTGTCGATTGTCTGATTGATCTGTCACTATTTGATGATGGAGACGTGGCTGTTCCTGCATTAGTCTATAAATTTTATCTAAACTTCTGCTTCTTTTTCGCCACAATTACAATTGGATAATGAATTATCCCCTCCTGGCTTATTTATTGAATACCACCACGAACTCGACTGCTTACTTCAACAATTTTATTTGTCTGCAGGCCCGCAGAGTCATGCTCGTCCAATTGTCCAGGCATCGTTCTTCATTAGGTCCGTGTGACTTCTGAGTCTAAAATTACTTGCTTAATTCTAACAGACGGTCAGACTTCGATAAAAATATAATGAACAAACAAACATTGGGATGTGGAGAAGGAGCTCGTTAAATGTTGATTTTCGTTTCATAAAATAGCGTAGCTTAAATCCGGCGCCCACCAAAATGGCTGTTCATTTTGGAGAAAAGTTTCGTTAAAGCTTGTTAAAAGTTTTTAATTAAATTTTAATCAATGGTGGGTGCACAATCCATGCGCCCTTTGGGGCTATGACAGATTTGTGGGACTGAAACATTCGGGAATACCCTTTTATGAATGATTTGGTTGAGATGATGAAGTTTTCCTAAAATAAATAAAATAAAATAAAATAAATCTTGATTGGGACATTGGGATTAGATGACTAATCCCAATATCCCAATCAAGATTTATTATTAGCTTATTATTAGCTATGAAGCCACATACATTTTGCTAGGTCCTTTTCTTTAAAGTGCTTAGGAACCTACACAACAAATCTAATTTCTCTTTGCGCCTTTCACTGAATAAATATGATGAGCCGTCTGGCACCTAATTATTTTTTGGGCAATAACAACACTGCTAATACAGAACAGGAGTAAGCCATTTTTCGTAAAGGCCGCAGAAGATTGAAGTAACAATAGTGGGTCCTTTTTTTAAGACCGTAACTTTAAGGACCAGATACTAATACTTACCAGAATTTGGTTTCTTGGTTCAGTTTAGCAAGTCTTGCCTTACACCATTCAAGAAGTCACTCCATTAAATTCAGTTTCTAATAGCCACCTTACTACTCTTTGCTACCATTCAAAAACACTGTACTAATAATTTAGTTACATTATTATGTATTTCCGCGATTTTCCTTGTATACACATTATATTATACTTTCACTTTCGAGCTGCGACAAGTCTCACATTGCATCGGATTATGTGTTCAATACCTACCTTGAGACAGTATGTCGTGCTGTTGCTATGCTTTACCAGGATGCACAGTTTCTTTCTAAGCCACAAAAATAGATTGTACCTCTTTGTATATTCTACTACTTAATTAACATTACGTATTTATTATTCATAACACCATTTTACCTATTTTAGGTAGTTAATAGTTGACTCTTATTGATTCATCTTTTGAAATCTCTAAATTCGTTCTTTGAAAAGTTTGTGAAGGTTTCACCTTTTCAGTTTGAAAGGGATAAAAAGGTTACGCTAAGCTTTGTAAAGTTTATTTCTTAGGCTTTGTCTTTTGGCAAAAGTTCTCATTAATATTTGTCAAATATCTTATTTTATCAATCGAAATCAAATAAAAAACAGCAGACATCAGAAAAGATATCATATTAAGGAGCAAAAACAAAGAACCTTTGACGCAACTGACATCAATATTGCAAACAGGGTTAGGTCCCCCAATGTGTCTGTTATGTCTGCGTAAAGTTCAAATAAATTATCATTTTTAGCAGGTTATCCTCTATCGAATTTCGCCGTCTTTGCTAAGACCTGTCGTCGGGTATCATTCTCGTTTTCGCTACCCACGTCAATTATAAAAAGGTCTCTGACATCTTGTGTTAGCTCAAGGAAAAATAAATTAAGAAAAAGAAATGGCGACTCTTTGCTAATGTGTACTAAATAGCAAAGATGTCTTATAAAATCTTTTAGTTCTACATAAGTTCATAAAAACTTATGTTTGTTTAATTAGAGCAGAAACTATAGAACGCCACCTGCTATATGATCCATAAATACTCTGGTTGCTTCGTTCAGACACTTTTCATACACAACAGTTGTGAGTTTACTCACCTGACCTTCTTGAAGAACTAATAAATTCTTGTGTACATATTTTGGTCCTACAGGTTAGGAACTTGTAGGACCAAAATATGTACTAATTCCAATCTTTCAACCATACCTACTTTCTTCAAGTAAGGTCTTTGTGTATGTCCTTCTAGGGCGTAAAAGATGAAGCACGGGAGGGGTCCCGTGCTTCATCTTTTGGTCCTACAGGTTCCTCTTCAACCTTGCAATCATTCCCACTTTCTTCAAGTCCTAAACCAAGTTGTATAATAAGTGCTGAGCCTTTAATTGCGTCCGATACATTAAAATCAGTAGAAACCACGTAATGTCGTCGATTAGCCGGTGACAGCGAGCAATAGAGTGCACCGGACAAGTATTTACGTAAACCAACTGTCTGATCCGATCACAAACTTGATATCTTGAGGGCTACTACGAGTTTTAGGAAATAGTCAAGTTTACTTTACGGACGTAGAACATTACAACCGGAAAATGCGATATTTTAATCTCTATCGATACTTGCGTGTGGCTTCTCCGTATTTCGTTACGAGACTGTATTTTTGGCTGTATAAATTGCAACCTCCTTATTTTCTAATAACGATTAAAACTTCATGATTGTATTTGCAATCCTCTTCATAACAATGACCCATAGATATAGAACTTTCTTTGAATGTACGCCGTTGCGGAACTAAATCAAAGGCCACTCTCGTTTAACCAGAGACATTGATTTATCTCTTTTCTTTCAGAGCAGGCTCTTTTTAGCAATCTGAAAAATTGCATTCTTTTAAATTATGACACTAATGCATCATTGAAATTTCAATCCTCATCCGTAGACTCAAAATTTATTTTTAAAAGAATGTCACCAATAATACCATCTGATTGGTCATCACCTTCGATGATCTAAGCATTGCATAAACAATTCGTATTGTTATTTTGTTTGAAAACCGTAACAGGCGTGAAGTCTTTCATTGGAGGACTGTGACTTTTCACGCTAATTTTCTTCGTAATGATTGCGAATAGCAAGAAAACTGTCAAGATTGATCGCTGGCCGATTTCGTGGTATTATTCGATTTGTCGCAGTCAAAAGTTCAAAACATTATGAAATTTTCATCGATAGGTTTTCAATAATAACTATTTAGTATTTTATCTCTCCATTCCAAGATTTTAGAATTGTAATCCTCATTACCTATGTGTTGCTGAAAATATAAGATTGCTTTCCATCCACTCATCGTTTTTCGCTGTTACTGCAACATTAAACAATACACTTGCCATGTTATCTTTCACCGCCCTTTGTTACCTGGTAGATATTGCCTGAGCAGTCCGCATTTGTACTCATGTGCATGAAGTCTAAAAAATAAATATGGTGTTTTGCTCTTTCCATACACTCACCCCTGTCCTGGCGTGTCCAAAATACCCTCGCTCGCATTGAAACCGTTGATTCAAACAATTTAAATTCGCAGTCCCATAGTAGACCCCTTAGGACGGGTGCAGGCGTTGCGACCGGTTCCCACGGTGTACGTTATAATATATCTGGTCGGGCAAGCAGTTTGCATGCCTGTCCTATCCCAGTCACCAGCCAGTGTGAATGTAACGACGCCATTCTCGACCAATGGCGGCAGTGCGAAATGTCTGTAATTATTGGGTAGGAAATAGGCTTGATAAAGATTTAGTATGCTGTGTTTCGTGGTTGCTTTGACTTCGACGTCTTAAAATTTTCTTCAACTCGGGAACATATGTATATACATATATTAAAAGATAAGCACCTTGAACAGTTAGGTTTTAGTAAGCTAAAAAACATTTTTTCAAGTAAAAAAGGCACCTGCGAAATAATCAGGGACTACTCACCGACACTCTGTTAATTCTTTATGCAAAACGTGTTTTAAATATTCTATTCGTCAGATAATACGAAATCAGAACTATACCTGGATATATATATATAAATTAGACGAATCACTGGTATGTACCTGCAACGCTGTGGAGCTTGCTAGGTTTAACCTGTAATATTGAGCAATAGACTAGATGGACGACACGGGTCACTAACCTTTACAGCCGAGTCAGCTATATTCATATACTTTCTCAAGCAAAGAGTCTATCTCGTAATTAGATTTCTTAAACGAAAAGACGTTAAAAACGCACAATCATGACAACAGCATCTTTTTATGTTCGGAACAGACGTTAGCCTTATATTAAAATAAGAGTATAATTTTAAAGACAGAAACCAGTTTTAAAATGAATGAGACTCCTTGAAGTTATCACGTTACAAGTAAAGTTATGAATGAAGCCATATGAGCTGAAGCGGTGTGGATGTAAGCCAGATTTCCTGCCCTTATTGGATATGCACAGATTATNAAATGAATGAGACTCCTTGAAGTTATCACGTTACAAGTAAAGTTATGAATGAAGCCATATGAGCTCAAGCGGTGTGGATGTAAGCCAGATTTCCTGCCCTTATTGGATATGCACAGATTATAATATAACGGATTAAGTAAAATGCGAGCAAAGCGTTCTTTAAGAACCAGGATTATAAAGGCTCTTTTAGATTACGAAATGAATATTCTCAGTGGCGATGGTGCGATATGTTTAACGGATCATCTCAGCATCTGTCGTCAAATGTAAATCCAAGCATCCGTCATTCCAGAGTTGCGGAATTGTTCGAAAAAGTTACCACGGCCCTGGAACGCAAAGGGCATTTGCAGGAACACGGGTGGGTTTTAGTCAGTAAGAGTCTGACACTCCCTACCGCTCCACACAGATATGGAGAGAAGTCATTCGATGATTTCCCGTCCAAAAAAAAGCCATACTTCATAGCTTCTTCATTCGTATCCCTTATATGCGATGGATCACACATGACGTGTCTTTTTTTTGCCAGACAGCCAAATGGTTGGGGAGCTGACTGCCGTAGTCGCGGGATGTAATTTATTTCCATTCAAGGAGGCTATTTTAATGTCCTATCTTATTACAGCTGACATAAGATTTGAATAGGAGCTTGATCAGTCTCATATAACCGTAACTATAACATAGCACCCTGAGTTCCCCTGTGGGTTTTGGCAGAGGTCAGGTCGTTGCCAGTTATGAAGAACTCGCAAGTCTTCGGCACAAAACTTTTCACAACCGGGCACAAACTCCAAACTCCGGACTGCTACTGATAAATTCCAGATGGAAGAACCCTGGCTCCGTAGTGACGCTTCCGACTAGAACAACGACACAGTCAGATCCAATATAACTTATGTTTGCCTTGAAATCTTCATCATTCTCTATTGTAAATAAGCCTTTGCTATAACATAATCGAAATTAGCATAGACCGACAGCTACCCAGACGGATAAGGCAACTATTTCCGTTAGAGCTTTTGTCTTTCAACTTGCATATAAATTGCGGTAAATCTTTATTGTCTATGCTTAAAAATTTAAATTGTGTGTGCTTAACTCATTTGACGTTTATGAGGTGGTAAATCTTTATAAGAATGATTTTGTAAGAAAGCGCCTCTCGCAAACGCAAAGGGCTTTAGAAGGAACACGGATGGGTTTTAGTCAAGAAAAAAAAACACTGTTAGTTCATTTAAGGACTAGCAGTGAAACAGTGAAAAGTCGATGACGCCAGGGAAGAGGGAGACAAATTAAAAGATGGATGCGTTTATTATTGTTCATTGTTCGTTTATTTGTTGTGTGAGAGATTACCAATATGAGAAAAAGAGAAAAAAATACTGACGGTTGATAGGAGAGAATGTAAAAAAAACCATTTGCGTTAATCCCAAAATAAAAGCAAAGAAGACTGCAAAAGAGGTGAAGAAAAGAAACTCTTCAGCTGTAGCTAAATCTTATCTAATCGAATTATGAAATCGCGGATTACAAAGAGTTAGTATAAGCAAAATGTATCTATAGTGCTCTATTCTTCTGTTATGAAAAAAAGATTTAGCTGCATTAGAATAAGCCTAAACTAACATTCTTAGGTTTTTGTAAAGATCCCTCTTGACCAATAACTTTTGACTGATTATGGTGCTTTTATCCTGGATTGCTGTCTCCTCAATGTTAAGTAAATCCTCTGATTCAGTAAACTCAGTAATGTTCTGGTATTATCATTAGCTCTCCTAGGATGAATCCCATTTGGAATAAACATTGGGAGTGTGCCCAAAACCGGATTCTGCTACAAAAGCTTTTTACTTATCCAGCAACTCGTTTGCATCATATTGACTTTAAAGTCCGTTAAATTAAAATACATTCGTATTTAAATATTCAAATTGTTCGCGTTTTAGTCAACAGAGCGGTTTTACCATTTGTTTTCCTTATGGAACATCAATTCTTTTATCCTTTTTGAATTGCATCTTCCGTTTTTAAATCCTCTTTTCCCGCATGCAGAAGAGTGAGATAAAACATCGGGTAATGGATAAATAAAAGTACTTTTTCTATTCTGTATCTCGCCATGTATTATTTGCCTAGACGCTACAGGACGTCCGGTCATTCATCTATTGCCTTTGATATATCTATGCTGGTTTTATGTGAATATATTCATATTTGGATTTAGAGAGATAACTCTGTTGCTAGCTGTGTTTGTACGCTTCACTTCATAATAAAAACCATGAAGGACGTCAACAAAGACTTGCATTTCCGATGGAATGATCAGTAAAAAATTGTTCGATAGTTTTTTATTTATAAGTATGATACTTTCATCCCTTAAAAACATCCTGAGTTTCCGACATCAAGTTAACCTGCAGAGATGACTTAGGTACTAGTACAAAACCCAAGAATGAGCCATTACATGTTTTGTCTCACCATAGAAGGATATAATAGCAAAACACGTACCTTATTTCCTTCCAATCATTACTTTTAATGCCCCCATCTAGCGGACATCCGGCGATCCATCTACGATTGCCCTTCGATTACTCACTGGGATCCATTCGAAGCGGTAATGACATTGTTTGGCGGCCTTCGAAGGATGGCAATGGCGGTGGCGGAGCTATGTTTGGCACTTTGACGTTTGCTGTCATTTGTCGGTCATTGTCGATGGATTGATTCAATTTGTTATTTTGAAGATAATGGATAATTTTGATGAGAAAACTGTTTATATGGGAAAGTTAATCTAATTCTTGGTTTTCAAAAACAAGACATACGAGTACCTTCCGTGATTGGGTTACCAATTAGACAACTGTCAATTTTGTAATTGACATTAGATTTAACGAACATGTAAATACATGATGGATCCTAAAAACCGGTAGACACAAGGTTAAAAATTTAAATAAATCTAGGATTTTTCATTGACGGAACTGAACTCATGTTTCTATCTCAATGTTTTAACATCAGAAAGTAACAACCTGATGAGAAAATGACAAATAAACATTATTTTACCCAACTAGGCTGTTTCGGGTAAGCGTTTACAAAAACATCTGGGAACAACGAAAACAAGGCAATGATTGATTATATTTTCGTTCTTTTGCTAACGTTTTTCTGGAAAAACAAAATCTCGTCTCACTAAACAAACGTATCTAGACAAAGCGAATTGGTACAACGCTCTTGGATACATTTATGTCAATGACCTATCTTCTAAGAGCTCCGGTTCACTTTTGATGCTAAAAATTAAATACTTTTTCTTTCTTTTCTTTGTAATGTAACGACCTCGTAAGAGTGTTGAATATTTAACTTATTTCGATGGTTTACCCACAAAGAATCTTCAACATTGTGAGCTTTAACTTGCAGCAGTTTTAGCGAATAAACC
>NDFZ01000644.1:0-11469 GCA_002192655.3 Mamestra configurata | reverse complement strand
GCGACATTTTGAGTAGGTGAATTTCTTATTTATTACATCTTCCTGGCCAAATTGAGTTAGGGATAATTTGTTCTTCCTGAAAATAAAAGTAATTGGATCATATTCATGATATTGAAGACGGCTTCTTAGTAAACTTATGGATACACAATCTATGTTAGGTATAAGGATTTTGTTACAGTAATTTTGTAGAGGTATATCGTGTTTATTTTTGTTCTATGATTCAGCAAACACGATCAAATAAGCGAGACTAAATCATAAATTTTGGCCTTTTAGATCTTGTTCAAAATACTCAAATTTATTGTTAAAACAAGAATTATCTGCTGATTTAGGCCGAGATGTGTAAAATAAACGGGAATATCTATTGATTTTTATCCAACGCTACTCCGCACTTAATTTCGTGAACCTTGAACCTTTCTGTGAGCATCACGGCCAATATTTATTTATAAACCTACAGGCTCCTTCCAAAGGCTCTTGGGGATGTTATAAATGTGCATGTATCAGCAACATTTGGCACATGTGTTAAGCCAACTCATCCCTACATTTTGTTGCGATCGATCTGGAGGTTACAGTGGGAATCGAGCCACATTTTTATCAAGTTCAGTCGACCATTTGGCCCAATGCCAGAGNTTGCGATCGATCTGGAGGTTACAGTGGGAATCGAGCCACATTTTTATCAAGTTCAGTCGACCATTCAGTCTGCACATTCAGTTCAATGGAGTAAATATCTATATGTTTACAGAACAATAAAAACTCGCATCTGTTTGGTCCACAGCTAGCAAAATGTACGCTCATAAAACTACTAACGACTGTAATATAAAGTGGGCAAAAACTCGGAATATATTTATAGCATCAAAACGTAAAATATGGTAATATCGAGGCAGACGAAGGTAGCTCAGGTTCTACGTCAATCTAGGCTATGTTTAAGTGCTTAAACGAGAGGCAGGGGTAGTCAAACAGTGGCTCGTAACGGTCCCGCCGCGGGCGCTTTGTGTAGTTCGTGTGCTTACCCAAGGTATACTGGCTAGAAAGCCTAAAAATAAGGATTTATTTTATATAAGGCACNTAACGGTCCCGCCGCGGGCGCTTTGTGTAGTTCGTGTGCTTACCCAAGGTATACTGGCTAGAAAGGCTAAAAATAAGGATTTATTTCATATAAGGCACCTACGACCCGATTTTGAGAAAAAAGTGTCGTTAATACTAACATTGTCTTATTGAGCGTAGGGATTCATTACGATATTGCTGTCTGTGTAATAAAAAAATATATATATCGTCCTCGTTCAAGGATATAGATTAAAAAATATATATTTGTAGTGTACATTAAGTTCTAAACATGTAAAATGTTAATAATATCTTCAGCGGGTAGTCTATTCTGTCTGCCAATCATTAATTCGAGGCCTTGGGTAACAGTGTCATATTTTCGTTATTAAATTACTCGTTCTTAATAAAATGCTAACCATCGACGCCTCCGCACATCTGTATCCGGCTGACTGGCACAGTAAAGCGGGATCAGTATATTCATAGCGTTGGTTGTTCAGCGAATAAGTCGACACCTAGCTTAAACCAATACTAATATACCCACTCAATTTTCACGTATAGTTTCTAAGAAAATCTGAGCCCTTTAAGACGGTGGCGCCCTCTACGTCTGTGTTCGCGGCCCGGTGGTACTGTGAAGCGAGCGCGGTAAAATATTCAGGAGCGTCGGTCGTTCAGCAAATGAGTCGACGCCAGCTTTGACTAATACCGTGTTATCTCCGCCTTGTCGACGATTACTACCGCGGTTAAAAATGCAGCTGTTATTAATCGTAGTTAATTTCAACAAGGATCTATAAGACGTTGAAATGGTTTTGTATTTTATTTTTTCGAAATGAGCTTTTCTAAACATTTGGTAGGTATATTATCCTATCACTAAACGGTAATAATTGTTTTTAGGTTACTCCACTGGAACATTTTTAGTTTGATCTGTAATTCTTAAACATTTGTTTTATCAAAATAATATCCAATTGATTTAATAATCCATCAACCATCTCAATCATTTAATTTTGAAAAGTATTCAGTTTGTATTATTGTTTGGTATGAAGTATTGATACTAAGTACCGACCGATAACGATGTTAAAAAAATATCATTCATTTGTCTGTAAAGGTTCAATGATTTTAATGTTTACTACATTTAAACAGGAAATTAAACCCTAGGCCCGATAAACGTCTCACATAAAGCCTTCAATCAGCCTGGTCATTGAAGGTTAATTGCCGTTTCAACGAAAACTTTTAATCTTTCAACAAAAATAGGGGTCGACTTTCATTCAGAATTAGAATTTAGATTGAAAAAAAAAGACTGATCTTGTAATCCGGCTTGTTTAATTTGTGTTAAGACGTTCTCTACGAAAATACCTAAGTTCAATGACATACACGAGTGTAAAAAAACTAAAATTAAAGCTTTCTAATTTACTTATACGTACGTAGGTATATAACTTATTACAAAGACGCTTTTAGGTCCTAGAGGAAAAGGCTATAATTGGGTGGATATATACAACTGACACACAAACTCTAAATACATTTTCTTCCATATCATGTGTAAAATAAAGTTGTAATAACAATAATATGCTTCTAAAAAACAAACAGCTTATGTGAGAAGTATATTTATGGGATTTCAGGTTGAGTGGGAAATAGTGCCACACTCTTTGTTTTCAATAGAAACTGTAACATATACAACATCTATACTAATATTATAAATGCGAAAGTGCCTGTCTGTCTGTTACTTCTTCATGCTTAAACCGCTGAACCGATTAAGATGAAATTTGGTACAGAGATAGATTAGACCTTGGAAAAGGACATAGGCATACATTTTGTCGCGAGAAAAGGGCTTTAAGGGGTTGAAATAGGGGATAAAAGTTTGTATGGGAGTCCATCATTATTGAAGATAAAAATATGAGCCTTTGTTTTAAAGGCAGTTGATAAAAAAAAATTGTAGGTATCTTAGAAATAAAATTAGCTGCCCAATGTTACTATTCCACGCGGACGAAGTCGCGGGCAAAAGCTAGTTGTGTTATAAAGCGTCCAGTTTGTCACGTATTTACATGCCTTTTAGCGTAATTTTATGTACAGTATTTTTTGACGTATCCTTTGTTTGTATTCGAAATCCCGGTGTGATAGTGGAATAATTTTCTGCAGTGCTGCCATTTTGCAATAGCCTTTTGTAAAATAATAAACTTCTCAAACTCTGGGTTTCCGTAGAATACGACATCCTCACCAATTTTCTTTTATAATCCTCAAGTTCTTTCTTAAGACACCTGCCGTGGAAAGAGGAAGGAAAGCCTTTCTTTTAGCTAATTCCCACAAATACCATAACCGTGCTTTCAGAAGCAAACAATAGGTGTTGAGCTCCTATCGGCTACAATGGAGTGAACTGAGCTAATTAATACCAGGTGCATTAGGAAGGCACAAAGGGAGGTTGTGACGGCCGATGTTGAACCTGATGGAGAGCTTATCCGCTATATGTTATGCTATGAAGTCCTCTGCAGCACGTCTGATTGAAAATTCAAATGCTTTAATACGAAGGTTTTGCTGTGATTTTGTTTGAGCGAAAGCAATCTCGACGTTTCATTTACATATCAAAGTATTTGGACAAGGAATTAATGGATTGGAAAAAGGATTTCGGTTCACCTTCCAGAATATTGTAATGTGAAGGTTTTTCGATATCTGTGGCTTAGTGAGAATGCGACTGATATTTTTAAAATTGGATTCGTGGAACGCCTGTCATGTGGAATGATTCAAAATACAACAGGTGCATTCCAAATGTCAGATGCTGAAAGACACCTTTCTCGCAAACAAGCCAAAATGTTTATCCATTGTTGTCAACACCTACAAATCGGTACAAGTTTTTTTATTTTAAAAGTTGGAATAGCTTTTGGCACACTTTATAATGTGGGAAACAAATAAACCACGTGCGTGTGATTGTGCAGTGTGTACACCGTATAATTTATGAAAACAAATTCTTGAACTGGTGCAACCATGCACAAAGTGTTGTGGGATTTAGAATTCAAACTCTATGCACGTAAAGTTCAGAGTGGAATGTAATAGAGAGGTTTAGAACGGCAGTTTTTAAAACGTCGCTTTAAATCATTCTGGGCTTTTATTTTTATTTGCTTTTATGACTTCCGCTGTTTATTTTCAGTTTTGTTCGTATTTTCAGGATTTTCATATAAGTGTGTGCTTTTATTTGAGGTCAGTGACTTCCAAAACATCATTTGAGTAAAGGTCGAGAAAGTAATAACTATTCTAGTTCGTTTTATTAGTGTCGTTGATGTGTGTCTCCACTAAAATGTTTTACAAAAATAAAAATTTCAGACGATGCAATGCTTTTAATTCAGAGGGTCATCAAAAATTTCAATAACAGTGAACAAAACACAGTAATGTATTCCTCGTTTTGTTATACTTGCAAATCAGATCGATTCCTTTGCAAATAAGGAGGGTTAGAAATATTTAATATCAAATTGCCACCTTGAGTCCTCGGATGGACGCAATTGAATCGAAAACAAAATTCTCATAAATATGAAAACCAATGTTTTTTGTTTTGCGTACAAAGTAAAACGAATAGTTGGCTGTTAGAAAGATATGGTTGCAAAGCCGCTTATCCACAAATACTTTCTTCTCAAGAATTATTTACTTTGTAGGACATCATGGGACCTTGTTACAGTCGTATATTGTGAGGAAAGTGCTCATTATTTCGCTAGCTTTGTAAACATTAAGTGGAAGTATCGGGAAAAATATGATACCTTGAAGAAGATCGTAGAAGATTAGATATATCTAGAATCATATCCTTAAGTACGATCATACAATATCGTGACCTTTGCGAAGAAACATATTTTCTCTCTTATATCATCACTGTATCTACGCGGTTTCGTACCAAACAAATGTATCTCGTGTGTGTTCTCGTATTTTCTCTGTCTCCCGAATGTCGAACTTGAGAAAATAAATGTATGAGATTTCTCTGTTGCGGACTGTCTGTGGTAAGATATATCACAACTCGCTGTAATACATATGAAGTCTTATTGGTTTTGTCGAATTGCTATCATATTTATTTCGCTTTTGGGGCAATGTGTTATCAGGATCCGGTTATATGTATAAAGATTGAATGGTGCATAATAGGCGTTAGCAGTTGGAATATTGTGCTCGATTGATTTGAATAGGCTGCCCCCTATCCCATAGGGCTTAAGCATAAATGGCAAAATGTTGGAGTGTTATAGGTACACCACTGCCTAATACTTGGGGAATACAGGCATGCATGATGGTATGTTTTATTTTTCTTTTCGGCAAAAACAGGGGCTTGTGTTAATTATGGTCGCACAATTCTGTTTTAAACATTATTCTCTGCTTCTCCCTTAGGAGAAACAGGTGTTTGTGGCATAGCCAATAGCTAGGTAGTACTATATAGCTACGTAGATTGCACCTAGCATCATGTTTCGGTGATTGGTCAGCTTGTTCGTGACGTCATGTGATGTCACACTGAAACACTAACAACACGATTGCGACAGCGTTTGCAATAGGTGTATAAATACAGGGCTTATGTCGACATCGGCATAAATTAGTTGAGAGAGCCAGTTTACTCCCGAACAACTTTAAGCTGCTATATTTTTGCGGCAATTGGCATTTACGACACACTTGACAAAAATTAAGTTATTAAAACGTGTTAATTTATCCCTTAATTGATTAACGATGGCAGCTTTTATTCAGTTGTAGAATTAATAAAGGTGTATAAAGAACAGCAAACGTACCTAAATAAAACAATATAGGTACGTACAGTTACGAGCATAAATATCTATAGACACAGTAAGCGAGATTCAAAAGCGATTTTCTCGTGGATCTATCGATTCATAAAGTTTAAAATATTGTAAAAATATACCAATCATAATAGTTTGTGTTCACCTCATATTTTCGATCAGCAGTTGAGGTGAAAATTGTTATTCAATTTCTCATTCGTGTTCAGCCTTGAATGTGCTTAGAAATATATCTTCATACGTATACCTAGGTGCTATGATTAAATCAACAGTTCCAACATTGGAATTCTGTTTGAAATCACAAGACTAGTTCTAACATGTACCTTTGTTTACAGCTGTATAAACGTGTTTATTTATTATTCCAAGACGTTCTTCGGGGAGGTACATACAAAACCAGAAGGATTAAGGATAATTACTCCCTTGCACGGTTGGCTGAGCACGCTAAGCCGTAGACCACAGTTAATGTGGCTAGGTAGGTGTGGCTCGGCTCTATGGCTTGATCACCCAGACAAAAGTAATAGGGGATTTGCGATTGCAAATGGGAGAGTCCGAGGTAAAGTTGGTTCTTGTAAAACCTTATTTTAATGTCGTGAAAGTGATTTCTTTTATATTTCTTAATGCCTCTTTATTAGAAAAAACCAGCCAAGTTTGAGTCGGACTCTCACACGAAGGGTTCCGTACCATTAAAAAAACACGTTTGTTCTATGAGAGCCCCCTTTACTTTTTAAGTTAATTAAATTTATATTATTTTTTATTATAGCGGCAACTGAAATACATCATCTGTGAAAATTTCAACTGTCTTNAATGTCGTGAAAGTGATTTCTTTTATATTTCTTAATGCCTCTTTATTAGAAAAAACCAGCCAAGTGTGAGTCGGACTCCACACGAAGGGTTCCGTACCATTAAAAAACACGTTTGTTCTATGAGAGTCCCCTTTACTTTTTAAGTTAATTAAATTTATATTATTTTTTGTTATAGCGGCAACAGAAATACATCATCTGTGAAAATTTCAACTGTCTAGCTATCACGGTTCATGAGATACAGCCTGGTGATAGACAGACAGACGGTCAGTGGAGTCTTAGTATTAGGGTCCCGTTTTTACCCTTTGGGTACGGAACCGGAACTCGTTTTACCGCAACGAAACAACAGCCTGCATGAAAATTATTTAGCCAAATAGGTACTACAGAAACTTCTAAATATAGGAGAGAAATGAAATCTAATAACATAAGTGATCTGGCTTATAAATCTTAGAATAGCTACACGTGTCCTACCTAAATGAGAGAGCACGGACGCTTTGTAATCCAAATATTAATTGTTTTCAAGATGATACAGTAATTGCTTATTCATAAAACGACAATGGCATAACATTACGCAATATTGCTCAGATGTCTGAAATTCTAAATATTTAGTCTGACAACAGCCAATTCAAAACAGACAAAGAAAACGCGTTGAAAGTAATATCAAACGTAAATAACTATCAACTTTCATCCGCGTTAGTCATGAAACTCGTGATTCATAAGACAGTGACGTACACTGTGGCGCTTATTCCAAATATCATGCCACGTGCTTGCGATCTCTTGGCTCAATTTCTCGTAAACCGATCTACTTTACCCAAAAATGTTTCTTTATATTTTATGGCTCTTACAGATAGCAAAACACTTTCAGAAGTGTATTAAGAATATTGACTTGGCAAAGGAGCTGCAGGATACAAATAGATTGTGTCAATCGTCATGTCATTTACCTCGACAATAAAGTCCTTATTTTCCTAGCACCTGCAGGCACATGTGCTACGTGCTTTATTGTTCAGAAACAATCAATATATTTTGCGCAGTCTGATTGACCGGATCGGGAGTTGCACTCAGACTATCAATCAATTTGAATATCAATACTAAAAGTCAAACATGTCAAACGAAAAATACTTCAAAAAAATTCGTTTTCCAATGTGAATGATTGCAGGTACTTGTTAGAATGTTGTTTTTACGTGTCGGTATTTCATATCTTCGTGTAAATTACGTGGACAGGCGTAATTATTAGTACCAACACTCTCTTATCTATTGCAGATATAGAGATAATCCGGTACAATTTCGTACGAGCATAATCAGGTAGTTTCCAACCTAGTTTGATCAGGTTATCGCAAAATAGATAAGTAGATGCTGAGTAACATTGTTTCATAACCATATCAATTACAACTTCGATAACTTATCAGCTTATCAATCAATATCTTTTTTAGTGTTATAAATCAATTTGCAGCAGAAATGTATGAAACAACATTTAACTAGGTGTTTACTGGAAATAGATTTCATAGCATTCAACGTGGTTTGCGAGAATGTGTTTAATTTTCGATGTTGAAATGTCAATTAAACTATGATGTTAGGAATTTAGAACTAGTTGGTATTTGCGAGAATCGTCTGCGTTTCGCAGTAAATAGTAATTTGTTAAATGAAACAGCGAGCAGGTATAATTTAGCTATAGTATTTAAAGCCACATTCACTATCAATATTCTAAAACAACGCTGCTCTTGCTACCTTTTTTACTTAATTACAGCTAACATTGTACAAATTATCCATTCTAGGATATTACTGCTAGCTTGAAGAAAATTGTCTTACAAGTATTGTAACCGTCTTCATTGTTTACAGTTGGATGTTTAGCTTCGGGGCTGTTAAGAGAAGAAATAAATAAAGGCCCATTCATCTCGTCTTAAGAGAAAATAAACAATTTTATTTAGAAAAATCCTAATCCTTTTCTACATTGTTTAAAAAATAAAAGCAATAGTAGTAGGATTATACAAATAAATATTTATACTTGCTCCTGTTCACAGTTGTTGCAAAATCAGCGTGTGAACTGAGAAGTGATTTAGATGCCCACACTCCCCTTTGAAAGATTGACGACGTGGTGAATGGTGTGTGCTAGTTGCATGCTCCAGGTCGCGAAATATTATTAGGGAGGGTCTTGTGACAGATATTATGACGTTGATATATGTAGGTAGGTACAAAGCATTCCGACAGCAAATGTTAAATGACTTTGTTGTTCTCTCTACCGCTATTCTTCTGTTACACCTGTCTGGTAACATTTAATCATCTCTAAAGACACTATAGAATGCTCTGGATGTTTTCCAATTACCTGCAACTGTGTCGATATAATCGCACAATAGACACAAGAATACATTACATTGTAATATTTTCTTTTCACTATGCTATAAACAAGTTTGTATGTTAGTAACACCATTGAGAAAACAATTTTGTTCTGTAATCTTTCTTTTGTGTGAAACTTGAGAAGAAATATCTCTGTTTCAAGATAAAAGATGTGTTTCTTTTATATTTTATTTATTTAGAGTTTCATTGGTTTTGCTATACCGCGACTTATTTACTTGAGTTCTTAACGTCGAGAGTGCGAGATTGAAGTTATTGTTAATAAAATGTTTTGTACAGAATTCTTCGGCAACTAGAAAGGTAACTAGTAGTTGTTCAGTAACTAGTAGGAGATAGGTTGACCCCATTATTGCTTGAGACTAAATACTATAATTACCAATTGAAACAAACCTAAAGTGGAATATAAAAAAAAATATACACTTAACCGTATATAGCCAAACATTTAAAAAATAATATGGTTTATTTTTATGGTGAACAATTTTTTGGCATCCCAAAGTACTTTTATATATAGCTGTGTGTAAGGGAAATGTTATGTTTGCTTAAAACTGAAACCGATGTTTATATTTGACGTTATAGATTTTTGTGCAAAGCCGCCGTTTAACGTCAGTATTTTCAGCGTACTGAAATAACACTACACAGTGGTTTTGTCATAAAACAGCATGTATTTAACTAGTTCGTTCAGTTTATAATTAATTTTGGTGACCAAAAATCAATTTTTAGATATGGTGATATGGTCAGGTCAGTATTTAGGTATGGACTAAATATTAACCTGTTCACAAGTATACACTACCGATTTTGTATATAGGTTTGTTTGTTATGTTCTTTTCCATGTGGGTTGCGTCGAGTATCCGAATAGTAAGCCATGCAATATCTACCGTTGGATAAGCTCAAATAATATGTAGGAAAGGATCGTAGATCGTAAGTAAATGGCGTTATGTAGTTTCTGCCTATATGTGGGAAAAAGCTGCTGAACTAAGCTCAATTTTCTGTAATATCGCGATCAATCTGTGACATTTAGGTACTCGTATATCTCGTCGAAAGTTTTGGACTTTGATAGAGTCTTCAGTTAGTTAAGTGTCGTCACCATGTCTTGCTCATCATACTTAGACCTAGTGTGGGTTGATAGCCATTTAATTTAACAAATGTTTTCTTAAATTGCTTAAAAATGTTTGACGGCTAAAAGTTAAAATTATCTCAATTATTTTCTTAAATAACCTGTTTGCCACTCAAAATCAGACTGAAGAGTCAATATCGTAATTGACATGTTAAAAATATATTTTTGCTTGTAATGGTAGTCACATGCTCTACAGTTATCTGTCCCACGATAACATAAGACATTGTAGAAGTTAGAAGCTTCACGTATTTCAAATTATAAGTATTTTTATCACTCATATCTAAAAGAATATCGTGTCAAAATATAGTTATTATTATATCTCTGATATTTTAGTTTCATAGACACGTGTTATCTACGTCTACGTGAATCTGACATGCTACTGAATATTTCATAACGACAAAAACTACGAGAAAAACATAAAATAAAGGTGAAGGCAATAAAATGTAGTCCATGAAGCGTATGTCTTGTAGTCATAAGTCAGTTCGTTGTGTGAAATGTTTTGTGTTACTTTATCACTTTGCTTCAAGCCTGAAATTGTTCAGTATTTTCTTGTAAGATATTTTAGCCTCTAGCAGGACACATTAAATCACAAGAAGTTAGAAAACAACAGGCCTATAAATTTGTCAGTACACAGTTCCCCTAACAAGATCATTATTCATTGTGTTTGTAATTATACTTCAACAAGCTTTTAATACAAATAAAACATGTTCACTAAAAGTCGTTTAAACATAGAGCAGTTGTAAAGAGTTTTACTTTTACTTCGCCACTGACGCACATCGTTATAAATGTGTTTCTCTTGGCAAATACTATTTTCTGTGTTTCCCAATTTTCGGCTTCATTTATTAAAGTACTTTCATGTTTGAGTTTTTCAAGTGAACTAGACATTAATAATGAAATCAGCGTCAGTTAAGAGTAAGTATGTTGGTTTGAAGAGTCTTGGAGTGGTGCTGCATGTATAATTACATTTGAATCGACTATCAGTGTTCAACAATCAAAATTCCGAATAGAAAATGTGATATGGTGTCATGCTTTTCAAAATTAATAGGTACTATGCATGGACATGAGAGTAGAATTTTGAAAAAAAAAAATATTATTCAAAATGGGCACCTTTCTAAAAACACCTCCGAGGCATCCGAGTCGCTTCGAGGCAGTATAAGTTTCGGTAGCACCATGCCTTTCTTTCGCCTCCCACGTATACCCGAAGGCGAAGGCCACTGCAACTCCGTGATAGCCATAGGGCTGTGGGGACTGAGGATCGTGAGGCGCCGCTCGGGGGGAGGCAGGCTGAGTTGCTGCAAGGCACGTCGCTCCGTGCTCGCGAACAAGCCCCGGCGCTTCTCCGCGGAGCAGCCCATGTCCTCCCCGGACAGGGCCCGGCGCGCCGGCGCACCGCGCGTCTCCCGCACATCCCGCTCGCTGGCCGTCAAGAACG